>LPNX011010317.1:193691-219595 GCA_001517045.1 Pseudotsuga menziesii
AATGGTTGATCTGTGAAAATGTAAAAAGACTAATGTAAACAAAATTAATTTAAACACCAAGTTTATACACCCTAGGATTCAGTTGCAGACTTCTACCAATGCNACCCCTTCCTCTTTCCTTCTTACGTTTTCAATTTGTATACATCACAAACACCATAACCAATTCATCAATTTATTTTTGTCCATCAAACCATGATACTTCTTGAATTGTAAACTGGTCTGGGACTTGCATTTCTTCCTAGCTATAGGTGCTTTCTAAAAGTGATTCATTAATATAGGACTTTTGTGTTGAGAAAAAAACTTTAAAAGTACAATGAACTTCCTCTAAATAATGGGATTTTAGGACAAGACCAGGAGAGAATGGCATGAGGTGGGAAAATGATAATGAAGGTCAAAGTGAACCTTCATGAACATTTAGTGCTCATATCAAGTATCCGAATCATGGTGAAGCCTTGTAAATAAACCCTGCAGCGTCAAAGCCCCGGTTAGGGGTGTAGGAACTACCCTCACCTCTATAATATCTAATATTGATACATTCTCTCTAGTCTAGAGCTCAGGAGAGGGTGTTCCCATTTACACAGACTCTTCGCTACAATGGAAGCAACAAAACAGGCCTGCAGAAGGACAGAGAAGTTGCAAGCAGGAGAGAAGGATGATGCTAAGATTCCTTAAATCTTTTCAATCTATCTACCATTGGAGCGAAACTACAAATCCATATTTGAACATAAACATGCAATGTTGCATTAAACCGTGTTTTTCTTTGCAGATCTGTCCATTGTTAGAGTGTTGTAACCCACAAGACAGGAGCCCAATTTGTAGAAAAACCACTTGGTTGTCCAATGAAAATGGACCTGTCCTCACGCAGATCGCACCAAATCTACATCACCCAAGTTTTATTGCAGATTCACCCATTGTTGGAGTGTTGAAAACTGCAGAACAAAATCTCAATCCACAGATGAACAAAACAACTGGCTCTAAAACGGGAATGAATGCGCCTCTTCATGCCTATTGTGCCATATCTACAATGACATTCTTCAGAAATTGCATATGCAATCACAAAATGCATCAAGGCTTCAGTCGTGGCATCGGATATGTCACAACCTTTTTCAAACCTTGTATCTAACTATAACAAAGCAACCACAATCCCATTGGAAGTCCCCCTCCACTTCATCTCAACATCATATTAGAGTTCTAAAATTGATCTTTAACTTGGCATCAAGAATTGAAGTTGAAGATGAAACCAAGAAAATTGAAGATGGCTCGAAAATTGTAGATTTGGTACTGTATTGCCTGCATACTCAGCTGACTTGCTCCTCCAAACGCTGCATAAAAAGCAACTTCTTGCAGCATGATAATTAGTCGGTTACAAAGAAATTATGTAATATTTGGCAATTAAAGATCTGTGTTACAGATCCAAATCCAAAGATGTATTAATGTATTAATGGCATCACAGTGCATTGAATATATTCAAAACTGTCATTTCCAGCTGGATACTGAGTGTTCGAGTTCCAGAAGGCGATCAGAAAACTCATGCAGAAGAATAAGTAGAGCCAATTTGTCGTTAATTGGTCGTATGTTCGAAACTCGAAACTGCTGCAAGAAGAACTATCACGACACATTAAAGAAGTTGTAGATTGAATCGATCATTGCCTCTGAGGATACAGTTTCTCCTCCTACCACTGCGGAGAAACTTGATCAATGGATGAAACAATCAATAATTGAGGTATTTGTCATCAATTAATCATAAACTTGCTTGTTGAATTTAATTGTTTCTTATTATCAGTACGCTATTCATTTATTGTTTGTATATTTACTATAAGTGGTTTTCTTGAAATCTATGGGTTCCTAGAAGATCATGAAGCATATACAAGATGCCCCTTTTCTACATTACGTATTCGACATTGAACAATCTTCCTCTGCAAGGATATGGAAGAAAGTACCTTCAACTAATTGTATCTCCCATGCAAAAAGATTTTTTTTTTAAACATCCTCATCCGTCGGATTTTCGACGCCTAGGCCATGTACAGGAAGTCGGATTTCCGACGCTTAATTCGACGAACAGATAATAGAAATGACGGCTTCCAAGCTTAGACGCCAATTCAAATAAAAATGGTGTCCAAAATTCCAGGGTGCTTGAATTCATGTCGAATAACCGACGAATTCTCATCAACGTCAAAAATAAATGTTGCTGTTGAATAACAGACAGGTGTCTGTGGAATTTTAAACATCAAAGCTGTTGGATTTCAGGTTCAAATTTACTTGTGCATGTTTCGAAGATAGCCTTTTGTGTGCATAGGTTACAAAGTGGATCAATAAAACCAAGAACAATGGTGTCTTCTACCAACTAGCAATCAGATAAATGACCTACTTCTTGAGTTGTTTTTATTTAAAGCTCGGGAGAGGATTAAACCCAATCTCACCATAGCTTAACCTATTAACTCTTCGGGTAACTCCAAAACCCACGAGGAGACCCTAATCAGTGTAAGATAGATGCAACCACCAACAAGCCACAAATACCTTCCAGAAAATCTTCATGGCTGTGATCAATTGCTTATTGGAGTCAAACAATATCAAATTTAGACACAAGAATCATATATAAATGGAGTTTAACACTTGATTAAATAAAATCATTTCTTTTGAGGTAATTTCATGTTTCCCAAGGCAATGTCCCATTTCCCAAGATATACACTCCAAAAAGTGTGCCCTCAAAATAAACAAGACAATTGGACTAGGTTGAACTTGGAGGATCAACCACAAATACCAATCGCCTTCCAATTCACAATTTATGAGGATTTTCATGTATCCCAATGCACTTCCTCAGAAGGTAAATTCCCTCTAGGGTTTTATATATTCACTTGATTATTCAATAACATAATATAGCATCTAAGAATTTCAATTGATATGCTCAAGGCAATGTTATCTTACCTTCTTGTACAAACCAATAATGTTAACCATTTAACCTTTGTGTGTTATGGTTTCATAGTACATCCCAAACCCTTATCTGGCTCCCTTGTTAAATTCCTAATCATAAAATTTAGAAATGCTAAGACAAATATTTTTTCAAACAATCATAATGTTTCACTCGTACTCATGATTCAAACTAAAACACACCTTAAATGAAAAATTCTTAAAGTTTGACTCGTACTTTTGATTCTTCTATGAATTAAGCACGCGATTAATAATAAACATCCATGTATTAAGCATAAGATTAAGCAAAAGCATCCAAGTATTACACTCATGAATGGCACATCATGCCCATAGTATATAACAACAACTTGTGTTCAAATTACGAAAGGGTTAGATCTACATCCCATACTACAAAAATGGAAACTTGTGCGAAAGTACAAAGTGTATAGTGTGTGAAAACTCAATTAGCCCCACTCCCCCCGCCACTATCATATACCTTAGAAAAATTGATCTTCATATACACTATGCCCAAAATAGTTATCCTACACTATGCCCAAAATAGTTATCCAACTCCTAGGGCGAGGATAGTTGTTTATTTTTGGAGTTTGGAAACAAAACACTAATTTTAAGTTTTAACAATTTTAGAAACTAAAAAGTTCATACAATTAGTAAGATTACAATTCAATCAAACAAAAACTCATCAAACGTGGATATGTCATTCTTATGGGTGGTTTGAACAAGGAGAAGACATTGATTGAACATCTAGTCATGAAGAGAAAACATTGGATTCCTCAAGAGTATTTGTGAGAGTATATCCATTTAGAATCATACAGTTGATATTTGAAATTATGGTTGGTTCCTATAATTACTTTTTAATTGACTACGAGAGATGCATTTACATGAGAGGTCAAAGAAGTTGGAACACATCTGCCTCTAGTCATAGGTTTCTCAGAGGAACACATCACAGTCAAGCTGCATTTGTTTGTTCAAGTTGATGGTCACGCAGGGAAACACAGAGGACAATACACTGTATTTTGATTCAATTTACACTGATTTTGCAGTGATAGCATGAGAAATGCAAGTTGTTGTGAAATGATGGAAGCAAATGATGTTGTTGTGAAACGATGGAAGCAAATGATGATAAATCTTAAGCATTATAGCGTTTTGCTTCAAAACAAATTACACCCAGGCAGATATTCTTCAACATACTAATATATTTTTCCTCGAACTCGAGACACATACTATTGTTCCTCTCTTTAAACTAACTGATGAAAGCTGCTCAATTGTCAGGTTGTTGGACTTTTGAAGAATCGGCACACATACTATTGTTCCTCTCCTTAAACTAACTGATGAAAGTTGCTCAACTGTCACTTTGTTGGACCTTTGTTTCTTCAAGCTTAAAGAACTAAGCTCTTAAACAATTGATTAAATCCCAACAATGAAATTGTAAAACCAATCATTATTGTAAAAATGATAGGGAAGGGTATCTTTGTCCTTCTTTTGGACCTCCCTGTGGTCTATCTCTTGACTTGGTCATCCATACTCAATTTAGAGGGCATGTGCTTCCATAGTTTATACCACTGAAAGGTGGATACATATTTTTTCTAGAATTATATATACAAAGCATTGTAAAGTTGAAAGGCCACTGGGCATACAAGGGGTTAGAGGTAAGTAGTGCTTCCCTTTGTACATGTACAATGTGCATAGGGATTGAACTTTTGTTTGTACGTGTCTTTTATTGACCTATTTATAGAGATTGAACTTTTGTTTGTAAGTGTCTTTTATTGACCTGTTTATAGCTATGGGTATAATTAGTTAAAAAATATAGCAAAAATAGTTGAAAATTTTAAATATTAACCAGTATGATTAATACAGATATTGTTGAACTAATTGTTTAAGACAAAAGGTGGAGAACATTTAATTTCATTGCTTACAGTTGCTCCATATGAATAAAGCTCCTACTCTTTTAGAATAAATCTTCTTGATAAGCCTCAAAAAATTTATTTTGTGCATTTGTGTACATGTAAATTGAAAATAATAATAAAAAATATTATGAAAGGCATTTAATAAGTCATTCCACACATTTTGGAGTGTACAAGACATGATGATTACAAGGTGTATCCAACAACACTATTTTGCATAAAAACTAACTAGTGAGGAAGGTGATTCACATGCTATAACTTAGTTGGGAAGATTCATCAATTATGAAATTAAAAGTGATATAAAGAAATAAGTGTTGCAAGATGCAAAGTCTTTGTCTTTGAAAAAGTAAAAAATTAAATTTTGAATTTACAAAAAATACTAAACAAATTCCAATTTTTAGAATGACTTGAAATATGCATTTTATTTGGTCGTTATGGCCTAACATAAGAATACATGCAATCAGTGATGAGGAATCTAAATGTAACTAGAGATGCCAATGCTTGAACTTCGATAAGAGCATCATAACTGTCAATTTTAAGATTTTAACACTCATTAAAGAAAGAAAGTAGATGGAAACTTAAAATATAGTCTTCTTAATCTTAACGCAGATATAACATTCTATTAAATTCCGATGAGAGTAGGTTTAAAGACCAACATTTTTTCATCCAGCAACAAAAAAAAATGCAAGTACCTTTGATGATCTCCACAAGGATCACAATGCAATTTGTTTAGGCATAGAATAAGCCTTTTACTCCATTCAAAACTTCATACACAGTGGAAGAAGCTCCTTTATCGGTATTCTTCTGATAACTAATTCATGTAAAGAATAAATATGTAGTTCAAAAGTAGAGAAATAAAATAAACATTTATAAGATAACTACTCATTGTGATTGCCAAAATGTATTTGTCAAAACACATAGCCTCTCAAGTACCATTGACAAGATAATGTATCAGCTCATTTAATTTGGAAAGTGAATTAGAAGATCAAGAAAAAAAACATTATTTGTATTTAACACAAAATATTTCCAAAACCACCATGAGATTCCTTTTCAAGGAGATGTGTTTTGCTCAGAATGAAGGAGATAGATGTAGTCTTTCCCACTAGATATGTTATTACTATGAATAACTTCAAATAAAATGGGAACTTCATGAAATCAATAAATACCAATCCAATTCCAACTCAAAGTGCTTGAAATTCAAGACGATTTACATGAATTTTCAAGAGGGTTTCCATGAATGCCATTGCTTCGACCAACCATAAAAGAAACATCATGCATATGTACTACTAGGCCAATTATTCTACCTTGCTATCAAAATGTATATACAAGGTGTTCAATGCAACGTTCCACCCAACCATAGGCCAATTGTGCTCATCAATCTCTCAACACAACTACCACCCCCGAGTTGGGCATGATTTCTATAAGGAAAATGGGAACAACGAGATCACGCATATCCAAATACACACCAAGGTTCAACCTAGTCAGTTCATGTTGGTTTTATCAAGCTGCTAAGGCAGTGGACAGGAAGAATTTATAAGCTAGTGAGCTCAACCACAGAGATATGGACACCTCCACAAGATCTATCTAGCTTGGCCTCCACAATACCTAAACACCCAACACAAGGAAGTATTCCCTTCATTGCTACACAGTCAATCAGGCCATACCTTCCCTTTCAGTGTTCTCCTAGGTGTGCATAGAATATTAGCATTCCCCTCTTGATATTTTGGTGAGGTTCCTCTCTTCACTAGATTTATCAAGCCAATTATGGGCCTCTTCCACTCCTAAGTCTTACTTACAGTTCATACCAAAACAAGGATGCACATAACAACAAACACAGGTGCTGGGTATGAAGAAAAACATTTTGGGAACCAAAAACGAAATGGTAGATGGGGAAATCAACCTTGGGAAAGAGAATTGAATTTTAGCAAACGTTGATGGAAATTGCAGGAGAAAAAACGACCTCTATAAACCCACAGATCGTGACTCTCTCTTCCCAGCCATTGTGAAAGACAAAAACGAATTTCCCAGCCATGGGAAAATGAAGAAGTTACAGAAAACGTGAAGAAAAACACCTAGCTAGCTCCAGTTGCGTGAGGAAATGAAAAGAGTTTGTGAGGAATGGAATGGACACCAATTTCTAGGTGTTTTCTTGCCCCACAAGCAAAAATATGTTTTCCCCAAAATTGATGGCTTGCACCAATACGGAATTGATTGCCATACCTCTTCATTCCCAATGCATTAACTACCTCAACCAACTTCTGGAAGAATTAAATGATTGGGTGCATACTTGACAAAATGGGTAGTTGAGAGTTTATGGGTTCTCTCATTGACATTTGGCTTAACACTATTGGCTCAAGGGTTTGAATAATTTCACTCCCTATTCCTTGTGAAATCATGCCCCCATCTCTTGTTGCCTTGCATAGCTAGTTGTGGGTATTTTATTAAATTGCATATTTACATGATGGCTCAATTTATATTATTCCTGGCTAGCACGAGAACCATAGGTGTCGATTTTTAATTTTCGATACATAAAACACTAAATCGATGGTTGGGCCTTGGCCTTGAGCTCCTTACCATGATTTAATTATTGACATCATTTACAATTTTAATGCAATAGGGGTCAAAATCGGGATATTGCACCAACCCTAACCTGTCATTTATGGGTATCTGGAATCTCCATGATTTAGTGAAGCTGGTAAATGATCCCGTCACTCATGACATATTCTGGCCTGATATATATGCTTGAAAATATCCCCTCAAAAATTCCTAAGTTTGAATGGAAACAAGGATATGACCCCACCAACCATATCATGTTGTTGCATCTATGGTGTTCCTCAAACATCACAGTGGCGGATTCAGTGAGATTATGCCTCTTTTAAAGAACCCTTATGGGTACAACTGCAAAGTGGTATGTGAACCTCACCAAGGCCTCTGATAAACCTTTTGAGACAATTTCTACCACATTTCTCACATAATTTTAGTTACCAATACGACATGACCTAGGCCTCGAAATTATCATATAATTTCAGCAAAACACTACAACCCACATCGCAGACCACATCCACGAGTTGTGTCATCACTGCACTTTGTGAAAAATAGAGATTCAACCTCAATTCGTTTTGGATTGGTTCCTTAAATCACTGCAACTAGATATAGAAAAGGATGTGGAAACCTCGATGCCACAATATGAGGAATATGATATCATAAAGGCCCAACACTTTAATATCAATTGTGCCTAATAAGGGTATTTGTACACCATCCTACTCGATTCCCCTCAACGTCAATCTTTAGACCCTCCTATTATAGAGATGTCGCATTCAACATATGAGCTTATTGGGACCATTTCCTCCCAAGTTAAATCCCCCTACAAACCACTCTTGCAACACCCCCCATAGTAGTGCAATATCCACCCATCCCCACTATATCTGATCCCCCTACTACTGTGCCAAATACTCCATTTGGACAACCATGGTATGAACCCTACAACACTACTTATCCAAGTGTAATCCAAGCACAACATATATCTCCGCCGCAAATGGAACAACCAGCTCCTACATCCACATCACATGGATCTTAACAAAGCTATATCCCATCATCTTGGTATAACCCATATTACACATTCATATGTTCGCCTGGATGGACTCACATGCCTCACATGGGGATAAATTTGGTCCAACCCTCTCTCCAACAACAAACTCAATAATTTGAGTATTTGAACATTGTAAATCATGAAAATCCTTAAAATGAGGGGAAGAACATGGGAAAGAACAACAAAACCCCAACAAAATGCATAGAGGGGAAATCAAGTTCCCCAATAGAACCTCAACTAGGGTAACCAACTAGCACCAATGGGAAACCCTACTAAGAAAGGCAAGAATTCCAACATGGGGAATAACTATTCTTGCTTTGATTGTAATGAGTATGGGCATTATACTCACTATTGTCTTCTTATGCCCGATTGTCAACACTTGGTGGAAGAAAATAAAAAATTTCCACCAAATCCCCCTTAGGAGCCTCCTGCACGACAACCCCAACAAGCTATTTTGAAACAACCCTTTTCCAAACAAGGAGTGGTTACCCCACAACCGAATCCGCAATCCGCTAGTGATGGATCGTTTCAAAACATTTTTATGAACTCAATCATTCAACCCCAAATATCATGCCAAAGGATACACTAATCATAATCCTTCCTTGGTCATAGAAGATGCCCTAGTACCCTCAGGAGGACCTCTACAAATTTCGCACCCAAGCACTGAACAAATTCCAAAAATACCAAAGGCACCATGGTGGTGTAAACCTAACAATATTCATATGAAAATTGACCATAATTACATTATTGTGGATGACCTGGCATAGTCCCCCGCTACTATGTCCACTATGGAAGTACTTCAATATTTTATGAATCAATGATAATTACTTATAAATTCCATCGATGTGGTCAACCCTTCTAATGCATACCTCATGACCTTTTATCTTGACAAAGGTGAACCATGACTTCCCTCATTAGTCGCATTCCATATCCTAGTCATAGTAAAAAGCATTATCATTCACCAGTGTATCATTGATGAAGGAACATCCACATGCATCATGTCTTCTAATGTTTGGAAACAATTGGGCTGATCAAAGTTAGTCCCATCCTCTATTTCATTCCGTGTCTATGATGGTCGACCATCCCAACCACAAAGTTTGTACCATAATGTCCCCTATCAAGCTAGGGGAAAAAAGGGTGATGACTGATATTGAAGTTGTCAATGCTCATCTAGACTACAATATCCTCTTGAGTCACAGTGACATGTATGCCATGAAGGTGGTGGCCTCCTTGGTTTTCCTCATCGTGATGTTTCCCTTTAAAGGAAATATTTTCACCCTTAACCAACTCAACTACTATGACGCCCATGTAACTACCAACCCTGAGAATGTTCTACCTATGGTAGGTGAATTTGACTCACCCCATATGTTGATATTGGCCTGAGTATGTACAAATATTTTGACCTCTTAGGGGCATATTCAGACACTCCCCTAAAATTATCACCTTGACGGACAATCTCATGTGCATGATTTTCACCTTTGAAAATGAGTCTCCTCACACAACGACATCTTCGACAACACCCCAACGAGCCATGGAGTGGAAAAATTATTGAACCCTTCAGTACCCCCAATGTTCCAGATACCGTTCCTATGCCCTCCCACAAGAGTACAAGGAACATCTGTTATTACACAGTTAACCCTCCCCGAGCTCACCTTAGGGATACTAGTATGGTACCTCACACCACCATTCCTAGAGATGGTATCAAATCCCCTTGCACATTACAAAATGGTACCCATTAGACGAGTTACTCCCACAATAGTACCCATCGAACCAAACCCACCTATGAACAAACCATCACCAACCGTCACACAAATTCAAAATGGGGGCATCATTCAACCCAAGATGAAATCTCTTGCTAACATGGACACTAACCAACCCAAGTTGAAATCCCCTACCACAACTAATAAAGCTCCTAATTCTTCTTCAGGAATCGCTAAGCCCAAAACCAAGGTTGTTGCACAACCAACATTAAATTGTCCATCATGCATGATACACCCAAAATGTGAGTCATGCCACCATGTTCCCTATGTGGTCATCAAGTCCATGCAACGAACATATGCCCTACCTTACCAAAGGTAATAAATATACTTAAGATTTGTTTTAGCATCACTCATTCCTCCCTAGAAATGGAAATGGCACCACAACCTCCTCCATGCCTAATAATACCCCTAATTCCAAGTCGTTATGCACCAACAAAGCATGCTAGATTTGTTATAAGTTTGGGAATTATACAAACCATTTCCTCTATCTCCCTCGATTTTGAGCTGCATTGGCCACCATTCATCTTACTGACCCTTTGGTTGAATATTCTTCGCCTCAACTAGCAGCAACTACTTCTATCAATATTGGTACTACGTCAATAGCAATGACAGCTTTTCCTACTACGGAAACAGTTACCACAACAACCGCTTTTGTCACCCCACCCAATCCAGAACTACTATCAATTTAACCAGAAGCACACCATGATGCATGTACATCTTGTGGGACTCACTCTCATATGATTCCCAACCAATCTACAACAAACACACCAACTCAAACATCACCAACAATGCAAGTGCATGAGCCCCTACGTGCCAAGTTATCATACCCATGATGGTGATTGTTAATATTCCATATGCTTAGCTAGATATCATTAGTATTCAATTCAATTTCACAACAATAGCATATGCAGGATCATTAAAAGAAACACAATCACAAGATAGAAACGTATTTATCCTGAGGAACCCTCGGGAAGAAAAACCAACAAAACTTCCTCTATATAGATGTATCAAAAGTACAAAGATAAAACCCCAATCAGGGGCTCTTTCACCTTGCAGATATCTCTCTCTCTTTCTCATATGCGCTATACACAAGTGAGTGAGTGTGTTAAAATGAGGAACATGCCTCCTCTATTTATACTTTTTCTTTCACTTGAATTTTTCCCTAACAAGTCGACCCCCAACAAACTTACTGGGTCAACTTCACCTAGGAAGACACAAAACAATCTTATATTATATTCAAGAGGGTTCTATTGACCCGACTTATAATGGAGGTTTTACCTCATGACTCTATGATGACCAAATACAATAGTAACATCCCGACGGAGGAATAAAACATCTCCCATAGGTTACATCAGTAAAATACATTTAGAATATTCTTTGAAGTTACAATATTTCAACACTCCCCCTTAACAAGAAGAGTATTCTACTGACAACAACAACATCAATTGTACGATCAAGGAGAGAAAGAACATCTACAACAACATTAAGGTGATACATCTATACATCATTGGAAGTTTTCAATAATCATCAGTAACTGGAATAGTTATTGAACATCTTCAACATCTTCAGCACTGGAACATTATCTTCCACATCACTGAGCCCTCATCTTTGATCTTCATTTTCTGCAGCAATCGGTCACTTGATCCTTTGCAGAAACACTTGATCAGTATTCATCTTCTGCGGCACTCAGTCACTTGATCCTTTCTAGAAACACTTGATCAGTATTCATCTTTGATCTTCATCCTTTGCAGCACTCGATCACTTAATCCTTTGCAACACTCGATCGCTTGATCCTTTGTTGCACTCGATCGCTCAATCCTTTGTAGCAACACTTGATCTCTTCATCAACATCATCATAGGAAGCAACATAACCTGCAGCACACATGATCCAATTGCAGGATGATCAATCCTTGTCACATTTAGACATAGGTCTAAGGATGATGCAATCCTAGAACCTTCTCAGACACAAAAGTCTACAAATTCAATTACTAGATGATCGGTCCCTATCATTTTAGGACATAAGTCCAAGGACGATGCAATCCTACAACCTTATCGAAGACAAAAGTCTACTGATTCAATTATGGGATGATCGATCCCTTTCACTTTAGGACATAAGTCCAAGGGCGATGCATTCCTATCACCTTCTCAGAGACAAAAGTCTATGGATTCAATTACAGGATGATCGGTCCCTATCACTTTAAGACATAAGTCAGAGACCAAAGTATACAAATTCATTTACGGGATGATCGGTCCCTATCACTTTAGGGCATAAGTCCAAAGACGATGCAATCCTATCACCTTCTCGAAGACAAAAGTCTATGGATTCAATTTAGGACTAATGTCCAGGGATGATACAATACTACTGCAACATCTTCGACCTACTCCCTCTTTCGAGGAGGGTCCTCATCATCGACTTACTCCCCATTTCTGAGGAGGGTCCATATCATCGACCTACTCCCCATTTTCGAGGAGGGTCCATATCATCGACCTGCTCCCCCTTTCCGAGGAGGATCCATATCATCGACCTACTCCCCCTTTCCAAGGAGGGTCCATATCATCAAATTGCTCCCCCTTTCCGAGGAGGGTCCATATCATCATGTTGCGAGGAAATTTTGTAACATAATCATCATTGTTCCTTCTTACAAGGACCGTCTACAACATCATCATCAGCATCATCATCAATGTTCCTCCTTACAAGGAAGGTATTTTCAGACTACACCAATTTTGTCACGGAAGTATTCAAACTTTACTTGAGACAGAGGCTTGTTCAACACATCAACAACTTTCTCATCGGTACTTACACACTGGAGCTTTATAGATCCCTTATGTACCATGTCTTGTATATAGAAATAATGGATTTCTATGTGCTTAGACTTAACATGGAACATTGGGTTCTTTGTCATATTTATACAACTTTGGTTATCATATAGAATCATTGTGGTATCCAACTTGAAATCAAATAGACCTGACATCAAATTCTGAATCCATATGGCTTCACAACAAGCAGAACAAGCCGCTATATACTCTGCTTCAGTTGTGCTGAGAGCAACATTGAACTTCTTCCTGCTAAATCATGAGATCATGGTGGATCCAATACAATAACATCCACCTATGGTGCTCTTCCTGTCTAAGGTACTTCCAGCCCAATCTCCATCTATACAACCATATAGTATGTAGTCATGATCTCCATCATAGTATAGTCCAAATTCTATCGTACCTTTCAGGTACCTCATCACATGCTTTGCAGCTATTAGGTGAACACGTCTAGGTTTAACTAGATACTGACTCAGGTTGTTCATAACAAAGCATATATATGGCCTAGTATTCGTCAAATACATCAATGACCCAATAATATGTCTGTATTGAGTCACATCCACTAACTCTGATGATTCACCAGACAACAAATTCAAGTTGGTATCTAAGGGTGTGGTCATGGATTTACAATCCAACATATCAAATCTCTTTAATATTTCCGAATCAAATCTCTTTAATATTTCCGAATCATACTTTCCCTGGTTGAGAAAGTTTCGTTCTGGCCTCTGCCATACTTCCAGGCCTATAAAATAGTGCATCAATCCAAGATATTTCATCTCAAATCCTTCAGCGATCTTCTTCTTGCATTCTACAATATGTTTCTCATTTTCTGTCAGAAATAAGTCATCCACATACAACAATAATATGACAGGTCCATCATCCATAACCTTAAAGTAAAGGTTAGGGTCGGCTTTACTTTTGGTAAATCCTAAGCTTGTTAAGAAGCTATATATCCTTCTGTACCAATATTTAGGAGCTTGCTTCAGTCCAAAACAAGCCTTCTTCAACTTACATACATAAGTCCTTCTGTCTTTGACTTCAAATCCTTGTGGTTGTTCAATGTATACTTCATCCTCAATCACACCATTCAGGAAGGATGTCTTTACATCAATTTGGTGTAAACTCCACTTCATCATGGATGCAATTGTAGTGATGGTTCTGATGGAACTGTATCTTGCTACTGGTGCAAATGTCTCTTCATAATCAATTCCCTCTTTATGAGAGAATCCTCTAGCCACAAGCCTTGCTTTGTATTTTTCAATACTTCCATCAGCTGCATGCTTTATCTTGTAGATCCATTTGGAAGATACCACACTCTTGCCTTCTAGTTTGGGAACTATATTTCAAACATCATTCTTCATTATTGATTGTTATTCTTCTATCATTGCTTCTACCCATTCTTTCTTTTCTACAACTTCTTCATAACTAGTAGGTTTTTTATCTACAAGATCACACATCAAAACTACATCACCAGAGAATGGATTTGATCTCTAGATTACTCTTGTGGAGACTTCTGGAGCTCCATACTTCTATGCTTCTTGTATTATTTCTCTTACCAAGCAGGTTTTCTCTTTTGTGATAAATTCATAGTAGGAGGTTCTTGAGGTTCTAGCATACCATGGTCCTCTAAAGTTTCATTTTCAAGGGAGGGTGCAGCTTCTATATTTCTGGGAGGTACATCTTCTTCATATAATTCTTCATGTTGGCACTTTTTAGATATCTTGAGAGTTGTTTCTTCGTCAAATGTTACATCCCTACTGATCTCCATGTGATGGAATCCTAAAATGTATATTGTAAAGGCTTTGGATACTTCACAGTACCCAACAAATATTCCCTTATTTACAAAAGGGTCCAACTTGGTTCTCTTTTCTTTTGGAATGTGAATATATATCAAGCAACCAAATATCTTGAGATGGATTACTTCAGGCTTCTTTGCTATGAACATTTCTTCGGGAGTCTTGAATCCAAGAGCACTATGAGATAATTTATTTTGTACATAACCTGTTGTTCTTGTTGCTTTAGCCCATAGATTCATGGGAAGATATTGATCATGTATCATTGTCTTCACTGCTTCCATAATGGTCATGTTCTTTCTTTCTACAACACCATTCTTATTGTAGGGAGTGGTTAGTTCCCTCTTAATTCCAACTTCTTTACAAAAGGCTTCAAATTATTTTGAAGTATATTCTCCACCATTGTCTATTCTAAGTGTCTTGATTCTTCTTTCTGACTGATAAGCTATCAAGGCTTTGAATTCCTTGAATTTTTCGAATACTTCATCCTTTGTTTTTAAGAAATATATCCATGTCTTTGTTGAATAGTTATCAATAAATGTAACATAATATTCATAACCACTCAAAGATGTGGAGGGAATTTGACCCAATACATGTAAGTTAATTAATTGCAACATACCTTTAGTCTGTGTTTCACTCTTCAGAAATGGATTCTTGATAATATTTCCTCTTGCACATCCTTTGCAAGTGCCTTCATGATTGATCTTCAAATTTGGTAAAGTTGTTACTACTTTGCTCACATGGGGTAGTGCTTTGTAGTTAATGTGAGCAAGCCTCCTATGCTATAGTTCACTTGGGCTACTGATCTCATGAACAAGGGTTGTCTCCAAATGTCCCCTGAGTTTATATAATCCTCCTTCTTCTTCACCAATGACAGTTGCATCTTCAATTGATTTTCCTTTGGGCCACATAAGTACTTGTGCATCTATAAATGCAAATCTATGTCTTTTCTTATCTAATGTTGAGATAGAAAGTAAGTTCTTCTTCAAACTTAGTACATATAATACTTCCTTCATCTTCATGGGAGTTCCATAATCAAGCTTATAGCTTGCTTCACTTATACCTTTCATAGGATATTGATAGTCATCTCCTAAAGATACTTTCTGAGTGTTGGGATTATTAATCCTCCCTTGTCCAATTTGGTCATATGTCTAAATCAAGATTCATGTCTAAATCGGGAGTCCATCCAGTCTATTTTTAGTCACTAGCACCATTGGGTCCACTTGGCCTAATTGGGGCACATGTTCCAGTTACAAAAGTGTGGGGAACACTAATTGAGGCCTATTTCCACTGATTGCACTTGCATGCATAAGTTTAGGAGCCTCCTAGATCAATTCCTACAATTTAGGAGCCGTTGGGAGTGTCGATACCAACCTTCATCAGTTGAGTTCAGTTAGTGACTAGTCAAGCTGAGTTAAGAGTCAGTTACATTCAGTTCTAGTCCTCTACATTCAGTTAGCACTAGGTTTTCATGGCTGCATGTAGGAGAGGCACATTTCTCACCTACCACGGTCAATTAGCCTCAATCAACACTGAATTAGACACTTGAGTTGTGTTTAAGAACTTCGTTGAACTCCAGTAATGGTTTAGACAAGGTCAGTTAACTATTGAGTCCTCTGATAGTGATTTAAAACCGGTCTTAGTTACCTACAGTCAAGTAGAGTCTAATCAATTCGAATTTCCTCATGTGGATTTGAATTGCATGTGGCTATTTAAGCCATCTTCATTGTAATTATAATCTAATTACTCTTTGATTAATGAAAAGCAATCACAGCTGCAAGCCATTTTTGCATTGTTTCATTCTTCAATAACTGAGTAAATTGTGTGATCTATCTTGTGAGTTGTGTGTTTTTCCACAGATCTATGTGCTCAATGTAATATGGTATCAGAGCCTCGACGGACAAGGCACTTCTCCTCCTCAGATCTCCTACTGGATCATTTTTGAGCAAAATTGCTCCTTCCAGCTCTGCACCAAAAGCAGAAGGTTTACCACTTAATACCCCAAGTTAAGGAACTATTGATCAAGCTTGATCAACTATGTTCTGTGTGATGAAAACATGAAATATGCAGGTTGTCGACCTTACGGTGCCCCTTTTGTGTTTTTGCTGGTACAAATTCAAAATGGATTCATCAGTTCCTCTTCTCACCCTATTCACAAACTTTTCAGAATGAAAGAAGAAGATGGTTGCATCTCTGATGAGACGAGGTCTCTATGGGGTGTCTATTGGAATCGGTGAAGAGTGTTTTAGTGAGAATGACTGGCTGAATGAATGTGATGCAACTTTTGGAACAATAGCACTGGGTCTTTCTCCTAGCTTGCGCTACCTTAGTAGATCTATTCAAGACCCAAAGGAACTCTGGACAAGATTGGACAAAACCTTTGGAATGATTGACGAGGATCATAATAGCACTTTGGAGAGCACATCCAGCACCATAAGCATTCTTGATCCAAAATTCTCGGCTTCCACTCTCTCCGATGAAGTTGTTCAAGATGAAGAAGAAGCAGAAGCTTCTACATAGTCAATTCGAATTGAAGACAGTCTCCTTGCAGTGACTCCTTCTCCTGATGCTCCGAAAGTTTATGATATCTCATCTCCTCATATGGCTGAAACAGAAGAAGACATTCAAATCTTTGATATTGAAGAAAAATACTGCTGCACTTTCATGCAAACATTCACCGATGATTTTTCTTTGAATTCTGTGCAAAATTTGCCAGTAATTGCTTCCAAAAGTGAAGAGGAATTTGATTTTTCTCTCTCTAATGTTGCTGCTAGTGTGCAAATATGTAATACCTTGGGTATTTTGGAAGAAATATCAGATTACCAAAGTGATCCATTCGCTCCCCTTGGTCTAGATCTTCCAGCAAATTCCTGCAGGATTGCATGCACCAAAATTTAGAATTTTGAAGAAGAAGAAAGTTGTGCATCCATCGTCTCGGTTGACCATTTATTTGGATCTAATATAAACCTTATTGGATCTGATCTAATATTGCTTGGTTTAATTCATAATCTTTCATTATTGCTTGTAGATGTTCTCATCAACGATGTGAAGAAACAAGTACCGCAAGTCTCCTACAAAACTGTTGTTGGGGATTTGATTTCACTTCACGGTTTTGGATCTGTTGTGAACCTATTTAGATATGATTTACTTTCTGATCTGATATTTTTTGGTTCAAATTTTAAAATCCAAGAGCTTTCAGCCATGCTTGTAGCTGCTCTCACCAATTCCGGTGTGAAAAATCAAGCACTGCACTTTCTCTTCAAAACTGTTGCTGAGGATTTGGTGTTAGTTTCCTCTTATGAGGTTGCTGATATTTTATTTTGTGAACCATTATATATTTTTGAAGCTATATCAGACTATGGATCTCAAGCATTCACTCTCCACAATCCCAATGCTTCTCTACCATTGATCACATGCTCATCTCCTCACAGAACTAGTAAAGGGGAACACATTCTGCATTCGCATGAACACTTGCTCCTCACACTTGGGGATGATTTTACCACTCATGGTTTGTTGTTCATGGATGCAACAAATCAATTTCTTGAGTGTTCCGCACATTTTCTGAATCCTCAAGAACCTTTTCTCACTTATCAGTTGACTTCAGTTTCTCTACATGGAGCCAGTCTTCATCCAGCAACTGTCTATATTTCTGATTTAGTTGAGCATATCA
Organism: Pseudotsuga menziesii; assembly: GCA_001517045.1. Lineage (NCBI taxonomy): Eukaryota > Viridiplantae > Streptophyta > Pinopsida > Pinales > Pinaceae > Pseudotsuga > Pseudotsuga menziesii. The sequence continues at coordinate 212,147 of LPNX011010317.1, forward strand.
TTCTTCTTCCAAAGAGGAATATTCCTCTAGACATAATGATGGAGAGGTTTACATGCCAGGCCCTAGGATACCTATGCACAAAAGAACCGGATTGATCCTGATTCTACCTGCTTAATTAGAGGGGGGGATTTTTTCCCATGTGGTTTTTTCCCCAGCTCCTTGTATTGAGCAGTTACTTTACTTTACTTGATGTAATGGGTGACCTATGGTCTTAGTTACCAGGACCCACAGATTTTCCAAGTTAGCATTCAGGGGGGTGTTAGGATTATTAATCCTCCCTTGTCCAATTTGGTCATATGTCTAAATCAAAAGTCATGTCTAAATCGGGAGTCCATCCAATCTATTTTTAGTCACTAGCACCATTGGGTCCACTTGGCCTAATTGGGGCACATTTTCCAGTTATGAAAGTGTGGGGAACACTAATTGAGGCATATTGCCACTAATTACACTTGCCTCCTAGATCAATTCCTATAATTTAGGAGCCACTGGGAGTGTCGATACCAACCTTCATCAGTTGAGTTCGGTTGGTGACTAGTCAAGTTGAGTTAGGAGTCAATTACATTCAGTTCTAGTCCTCTACATTCAGTTAGTGCTAGGTTTGCATGGCTGCATGCAGGAGAGGCGCATTTCTCACCTACCACAGTCAGTTAGCCTTAGTCAACACTGAAGTAGACACTTGAGTGTGTCTTAGAACTCCATTGAACTTCGATAATGGTTTAGACAAGGTCTATTAATTATTGAGTCCTCCGACAGTGATTTAGACAAGGTCTTAGTTACCTACAGTCAACTAGAGTCTAATCAATTCGAATTTCCTCATGTGGATTCGAATTGCATGTGGCTATTTAAGCCATTGTGCTTCATTGTAATTATAATCTAATTACTCTTTGATTAATGAAAAGCATTCACAACTGCAAGCCATTTTTGCACTATTTCATTCTTCAATAACTGAGTAAATTGTGTGATCTATCTTGTGAGTTGAGTTGTGTGTTTTTCCACAGATCTATGTGCTTAATTTAATACTGAGGAGAGTTCTTTTCTTCAAGTTTTGATAGGGTTTTTTATGTTTTGTCATGTGCTTTGAAACACCACTATCAATAATCCATGTGTCTTCTCTAGGTGTGACAAATCTAGAGAGTGCAGACAATAATACATACTCTTTTGCATCTTCTTCTTTTGCTTGTTTTCTTTGAGGCCCTTCTTCCTCTTCTTCTCCATCTTCAGCTAGGTGTGCATGATGTCTTTTTTTGTTCCTCTTATATTCTTCTTTATTTAATGGACAATTTTGGCAAGGTGTCATATCTTGTGACAATTGAAACATTGAAAACTAGAGTAGTCTTTCCTTTGATTGTTTCCTCTTTTCCTTTGGAACCTCTAGGGAGGTTGGGACTCCTTGTTGCTTTCCTTCTTGAATTTAGATTGAATTCTTCTTGTTTTAGTATGGGTGGATAGGGCTTGACCATCTTCTTTAAGTAGGGATTCTCTATTGGCTACTCTACCCTCCTCTTGGATGCAGTCTTCCCATACAATGTCAAATTTCACGCTTTCCTTTCTGGCACACATAGCCTGGATGAAAGAATCCAAAGGTCTGGTGAGACCATTCATATCTAAGAATCCAAAGAATCCAAACTTCTCCTTTGATGTATTTATCAAGATCATTCTCTAAGAATGATGACAAACCTATATTTCCATGCTCAGAAGTTCTCTATTCCTTCAAGCTTAGTGCTTGGGGCCATCTTATCCAGGAGGTCATTACAAATGAAATTTCTCAAAATGAAAAACTGACCTTACCAGGATATGCACTTCAATCAGGTGAGTTGATTGGTACACTTGATTTCTGGAGATTCCAAGTCTTCACCTTTCAAATTTTACTTGTGATATTTTGATCTACAGTTTCTATAGTTTTCTGGTTCTCTGCTTTTTTGCAGTTTTCTGGTCCAAATCCAAACTAGGGTTTGAATTTCCCGAAGATCTACCCACTCAACAATTTCGATCTAGATATCAATAGATGCTCTCTAGGGAGGCACGACTTTCTATGCAATCATATCTTCAAAATTCCAACTTTGACAGAAACCCTAATTTCTTGCAGGAGGGAGAGGAGAGAGAATTTCACCTTGTGAAAGTTGTTATATTTAGGCTAGATCTAATACCATGTTAAGATTCCATATGCTTAGCTATCTATCATTAGTATTCAATTCAATTTAACAACAATAGCACATGCAGGATCACTCAAAGAAACACAACCACAAGATAGACACAAATTTATCCTGGGAAACCCTCAAGGGGAAGAAAACCCAACAAAACTTCCTCTATATAGATGTATCAAAAGTACAAATAAAAACATCAAACATGTGCTCTTCCTCCTTGCAAATATGTCTCTCTCTTTTTTATGCGCTATACACAAGTGAGTGTGTGTGTTCAAATGAGGAACATGCCTCCTCTATTTGTACTCTTTCTTTCACTTGACTTTTTCCCTAACAAGTCAGCCCCAACAAACTTACTGGACTGACTTCACCTAGGAAGTCAGAAAACAATATGATATTATATTCAGGAGGGTTCTATTGACCTGACTTACAATGGAGGTTTTACCTCACGACTCTATGATGACCAAATACAATAGTAACATCTTGAAGGAGGAATAAAATATCTCCTATAGGTTACATCAGTGAAATACATTTAGAATATTCTTTCAAGTTACGATATTTCAACATTGATGTGGCGCAACTTCCCATTATTTGTTTCAATAACCCATTTTGCATGTTGAATGAGAAGTAGTCCTCCAACATATGTGCCTACAAGACCAATTTGTCCACCGCACGATATCTCCACAAGAATCACCATTGGAGCAAATTGTTCTAACTCTGACCAATACCTTTGAGAATGTGACCCCCTTAGCTAGTATACTTACCAATGAAAATTCATCATCATCTGATGCAGAGTCATCATCCATCGACAATCATAATCCACACCAATTACCTAACTAGTCACATAGGGTTCCCCCACATAGGTTGGGTGCATGCCCATACATATGAGTCTCCTAACTCCTAGATATGACTCGTAATCCCAACGAAAGTAAGATCCATCCATCGCAGTACTTGAATCCCATTGATTCATTTTTTTCTTTAACTATAAGATATTAAGTTTTCAAAACCATTGAAGATATAAAGCCATCCTTTGTTTACATTGCAAATGACTAACTATCATTACAACTACCTTAGCTTCCCAAATGGTGCAATTCATTGGTCAAAGAAACTCACCTCAACTACTTGGGCCATTTATACCCCCACCAAACTTTATACCACATAGGTCGAGTTTTCTTGGGGGCACATACTAATAACCAAGAATATTACAACATTGTTATTGGTTCGTTGAATAATTCCCTCCATCTCATAATTATCCATTTACACGTGCATTTGGATTCCAATTTAGTTGTCTCACTGTTCAACAATGTCTTTTGTGTCCTCCATACACTCCTCTTACACAAGTTTTTGTGAGCGCTCCTTCTCATACGACGATTTGAAACCATTACCTTCATGCATAAACTCCAATGTATTCTCATACGACGATTTGAAACCATTACCTTCACGCATAAACTCCAATGTATTCTATTCCCAGAATCTATAGCCAACGAGGCCCACTTGACACATCATGTGTCTACCTAGCCCTACGCAAATAAAGAAAGTCTCTACACATCCAAGTATGGGTCATCCAACATATATGTACAAGTACCTATTGTTATGCGTGTATAAACAATCCACATATCCATACCATGTTCATATGATGATCACCATCTAATTGTCATGTATAAGTACCTAATACTATACATTGATCAGGTCAACATATGCATATAACATCATCATCAAAAGTACACATATGCATCACACATAAATGGGAAATACAACATATGCTACCCAAAGTAATCTTACATGGTTCTAGCAGCTCGGGAAATGGCTACCCCACGCTCTCAGAAAACACAATATGGTATTTTGGTTTTTTTGTTAGGTAGTTACATGAATTTGACAGCTAATCATAGTATGGTATTTTGGTTTTTGAAATTCTAATTAACAGTTCTGTCAGCATGAGTGAGCGTAATGGTTAAGAGCATGTGTTTCGTCTCATACTCACTTCGCGATGACCTTAAAATTAGATTATATATATATTATTTTTAATTAGTTAAAAAATAAATTAAATAATTTTTTTCATTTACTATTATTTCATATGATTTAATTAATACAGAAAATAAATCAAATAACATGTCATTTATTCTAATTATTTAATAATCACCTTCTAATTAATAAAAAAACCACAGATTAATCCATGTTGTGTTTTAAAAATAATATCCCAAACCCATTTGACCCCATAAAACAAGTTTCCATTAGTCATTCTAACTTGACCTATTTTGCTAAATTAAAATTTAGAGAAAAATTACCATGGTTTCTTAATGCTTTGCCATCTCCAATTTTGAAGTATTTTGCTCAAATAACATTCAGAGAAAACCTACCATGGTTTTTTTAATACATTAATATTTCTAATTTATTTAAAAAAAGGCTTACCATATCAGTATAGATTTCTTTCAAAAAATGATTTATCAAATTCTGAAAGGAATCAAATTTCTAAAGATACTACAAACCTTCTTTCTTTTTTAAGTAAAGAAATTCTTAATACTTCAAAACAATTTTTGTATTATAAACATTAATGCTAATTAACCAGAAATTTTTTGTGTTATAAACATTTATGCTGGTTAACCAGAAAGATGCCTTCAAGCCATGCCTGATACCGCCGTCTACCTAAAACAAAAGAAAGATGCATGATGCCACCGTCTACATAAAACAAAAGAAATATCACCGAAGAATTAAAAGCCAAAAATTAAAATTAAAATCCAAAAAAAAATAAAGTTTTACTTTCCGTTCTGTTTAAAACCCAAGAAAAACTACAGAATTTGGGAGAAGGCTCGAACTCTCGACCTCAAGGTTCCTCAATCAGCTATGAGACCTCCGCGCTAACCAACTGCGCCAGCCCCCCTTTACGGTAGTGCCGGCGAGCCAGGTAATAGACCAACAACCCTTGTAAAGCCATTTACAAAGAAATATTTTGGCTGTCTTAGTTAAACTGCACTGTCTATTTTGACCTGAGCTTTTCTTGTTTGTGTTATGATTTATCTAAGGTTTGTTGGGGAGTAATTTCCCCATCCAGCCGTATGTACTTGTTTTGGTTGGTAGTTGCAATAGTTAGTGCAGTTGTAATGTTGGAACTTCTCCGAGAGCCATCCTATAGAGGTTTCTAGATCTCTGGATCTTTCCAGAGAATTCTTCATTGTATAAATATCTGCTTATAGTTTAATGGAAGCTTGAGTTGAGAGCGGGCTTAGAAGTTTAGAGCTATAGCTCTGTGTTTCCATTTGTGGCAGCTGTAGCTGCGTGATTATCCCCTCTCCTCCATTGTCAGAATGGTAGTTGAAGCTTTGGCCTTCCAACAAGGTTGGAACCAGAGGTTGGAAGAATGCCATATTCCTTTAGCTGCCAGATAATAATAAGTTAATAACCATCACAAACTTGTAGGCACAACCATATATCAATCCTGAAAACATAGTAAATCTAGTAACCATTAAAATTTCAAATCGATTTAGTAGGAGAGCATAGCAAGAAAAAAAGATTAATGGTAGGTCACCACGTTTACTTGTCTAATTCTCTTATCTTAATAATCTTCTGCTACTACTGCCTCATCTTTTAATTGTGTAATTTGAATTAGGTATTATATGAAAAGTATGTGATTGTGAACTTGTTTCATGCAATTCAGTGTTAGGTTTTGAGGCCGCAATAGCTCAATAAATAAAAATATTACAGGCAAAATGAGGGCAATTATTGAAAAAGTGTTTGATTCCAAGTTAGATTGGAGAGGAATTTAAAACAGTACATGCTATTATAAAAAATACCTGTCTAGAGTGTTACAGGCAAATTGAGGGCAATTATTGAAAATGTGTTTGATTCCAAGTTAGGTTGGAGAGGAATTTAAAACAGCACATGCTAGTACAAAAATACCAAAATACCTGTTCAGATTTATATTTCTGGATTAGCAATAGAAAAGTCGTGTATGTACAGAGCCTTAAATTTATGGATTAGCATTAGAATTTATGTTGTATGAATTATAAAACTAACCTGTTCAGAGTTACATTTCTGGATTAGCAACAGAAAGTCGTGTCTGTACAGAGTCTTAAATTTCTGGATTAGCAATAGAATTGATGTGTATGAATGATAACATACTAAAACTTTGGGGTGAGAGAGGCTCGAACTCTCGACCTCAGGATTCCTCAAGCAGCTATGAGACCTACGCGCTAACCAACTGCGCCACCACCCCAGTTACGCTTTAGCGTGTACTTTTTAGTTTGGCCTATGACAGTGATAAAGAAATAACTCATTTAACCAAATTGCAATATATCAGTGGCACATAAGTAACTCATTCAAGACCGAATAACAGTGTCAGAATCCTTTTGTAGTTCTAGAATTAGGAATTTGCTATTGAATGGCCATTTTTATCTCAACAATTTATAGACAATTTGTAATTACGAGAAGAATTTGAACGGTTGGACAGCGATTTATTTATTTATAGATTTTTTTGTGGAAATTGCTGAACAAATCAATATCCAAGCGATATTTCCCAAACCTTGGTTTTACTACTGTGTTCTTACCCTATTTCCTGCAGACCGAATCCATTATTACCTTTGTCGAAGAATATAGACCAGTAAGAGCTAAGGAAAGACTATGAATATATGCTGTAGCCTGTGACAAATTAAACGTTTATGATTCATACGCTGAATTCAGCAGAGTACGCAAATTAACTTGGAGATGTGAAAATAAAATTTCTCTTCATACCTGTACCAGTACTTCATTGGCACTTCATGATTGCGATCTATTAAGATTGATGTAGATTTTGAAATCTAGCTGAATTCAAAACAGTGTCATTATCATTTATTATGAAAAACACTTATGGTTGCCACTGTAAATTTTAAAACCCTGAAAAGATTATTGCCCTGCTACGAAGATGATTATTCCTCTTATCAAAAGATAACTGTTCTTTGTTTTTTGAAATAGGATATTTGATCCTTGGAACGTGGACTTGATGTTTGCCATGGAATTGATGTTTGGAAGAAGCGCAGGTCACCCAAGAGGGCTTAGATTTTAACAGTGGTCAAGCATTTTCCAAGCATCTCTCATGTTTTAATTTGCTCTGTCCTTCGTCTTTAGGTTTACTGATAGGATCTGTTCTACTTCTAATTGAAGACCCTGTACAGGCATCTGGCATATTTTATTTTGATCTGTCTATAACTAGTAAAAAATTTTAAGACTCTGTACTGTGTACAGGCATCTTTCATGTTTTAATTTGCTCTATCCATTACCAACCAGAAATTTAAGATCCTGTACAGGCATCTGTCAAACGGGATGCATATTCTATTAC
>LPNX011010317.1:220929-231544 GCA_001517045.1 Pseudotsuga menziesii
ATCATGTATAGCGTGAATGAAAATATTAAATTATGTCCAGCTTAAGATTAAAAGTATTAGTCTTAGAGGAATACAAATATATTTCGTCTCAAGTAAGACTTCATATTTTAAAGTATATTGATGTTGGAAAGAAAAGAAAGCATATCTATAGTTGTTGTTTTAAGGAAAAATCTAACTATTTTAATAGAGAAAAGAGGGGCATACCACATATTGAAGGTCAAACTCTAGTAGTCCGGATGTAAATGATATTGATAAAGGTGCTTTAGAGTGAAATTGTAATGTGGTTCCATATAATGCAAATTTATGTGAATATGAAAGGATTAGATAATGAAGGGTTTACATTAATATATCATGTTGAGTTAGGTTAAGATGTATGCATTATGTTAAATATGGAAGGAAGAGTTATGGACTAATGTCTATACTTAGATTTCTATTTGAATTTACAAAAGGCGCATAGATAGATGATAAAGATATAAATAGTTCAAATATTTATAATATGGAAATAGCAAAATAAGTTTGAAAGCAATGGAGATTTATGAAGAATATAAAGCTATTTATTTTGAAAAGAAAATTGTATTGGAAATAATTGCATATTTTATGCTTCCATTTTGAATAGGAGTTTATATTTGCATAGTTGATTGGTATTAAAAGGTAATGTAAATTTTATCCGTATTTTAGGATGGAAAATTATGTAACTATCTTGAATGAAGTGATTTTATATAGTTTATTAGTATTTAAGGAAATTTTATTCATATCAAAAAAATTGATAATTATATAATTTTGTAATTCCTCCATATAGAAAGGAAATGTAAATTTTATTCACATTGGAGAGAATTGTAACACACACACACACACACACACACACATATATGCAAATAATGTATGTTAATGATGTGGACGGGCACATACATTTCAAATAAAATTTTAAAACCATGAAATTTCTTTATATCGATTTGGTACATCAAATCACATAAAGTTCGGCATATCCATTTGCTTAGTAAATGCGCACACTAGATCAATGGAAAATGGAACAAATGGTGAAAGAGGTACAACAAAACTTAAAAGTTTCCTGGGATCGGAAGAAAAAAAAGTTACACAGATTTAAAACGAACTCCAAGAGAGTTCAATGTTGGAGATCACGTATATCCAAAGGTAAAGTTGAATAAGAGTTCCTTGAGTTTGGGAAGGTGTTCCAAACTGGCGACAAGGTATTGTGGATCTTTTTGAAGTGTTAGCTAAGATAGGGCTGGTAGCCTATCAACTTGCAATTTCACCTAATATAAAAGTACACGATGTATTTCATGTTTCATTGTTAAAAAAATATATACATGATACTACTCATATAATTGACTGGGATGTGACTCAGGTAGAACCCGAGGGCAAGTTCCAGACCGAACCTTTCCGCATTCTAGACAGGAAGGAACGTATGCTTCGGAATCGAGCCATCGTTCAAATAAAAGTGCAATGGAAGAACTTTAGCCCTGAAGAGGCAACTTGGGAAATGGAGGATAAAATACGGGAAGCATATCCCTCCATGTTCCAGAATGAGCAAGGGAGCTCAGAATAAAAAGAACACCGAGGACGGTGTTAAAAATAAGGGGGGGAGAAATGTAATACCCCCATGACTTTACTTTTATTTTTCATGTTTTGAAAAATTATTATTTTTATTATGTAATGAGTTATAAAACTCAAAGACTGAAATAACATTTGCACAAACAAACATTTTATTTATTTATTAATAAAGAAAATGACACTTGGAGAACTCAACTACATGAGGGGACACCAACCATGGCACCAGAGAACATGTGTAAGCAAGCTAAACTGATTAATGTCAATCAAATCCAATCCAAAACTCAACAACTAGACAAGATCCTAAATCATAGGGATTTAAAGATCTGATTGGATATTTGATTGGGATGGCATAAGACCTGGGCAAAAGCTATATATATGAGTGCACTGGAATAGCACAGGACACCGTGTTGTGCATGGAGAAACTTTGTTGTGAATGCATGTGTTGAGTGTTTCTCTCGTTTCATAAGTCCATTGCTTAGCTTGTTACGGACTTTGAGAGAGAGTGCCGCATGGAAGCTTTCTTGTTGTAGCTTGTTACGGACTTTGAGAGAGAGTGTCGCGTGGAAGATTTCTTGTTGTATCCTGTTACGGACTCTGAGGATTGAGTGTCGCGAGGAAGTTACTTGCTGTTCTAGTGCATGGTTGGTGATCCAGCTCGGGGGTGGAGTAGAGCAAACCGTTGAGTTGCTGCCTCCTATGGTTGGGAGGAGTTGATTCTCCAAGTATGTTTCCCCTGGATTCAAGTAAGTAGACCTGATTTAGTTTCTCATATATTTCGGCTTGACTTATGGTTATTTGCATGATCAATAAAATATCTTGAGAGTCAAAACAAATACCTTGTTTCTGTTTCTTTGATTAATTAGAAATTTTTTATGTATTGCAATTGGGGATGTTACAAAAAGAATGCCAGGATTTGAGACATTTCAAATCAAAGAAAAGAGTAAAAATATAGGATGCAATTTTTAACTACTGAATTGAAACAAACACACAAAGTATAATTTAAAAAACAAACAAGCATAAGCAATACAGTGTCAAGAATAGGACTTAGACAACCATGTACTAGAAAGATAATAATGTAATTTTCAATATCTTCATGGCATCCAAAGTGGGGTTCAAGAGAAACTTCAACAAGCCTAATTTTAGAAACTTATAAGCTAAAAGTGGAGCACAGAAAATGGCATTTTATGCACAAAACGCGAAATGTTGGCCCAAACGTAATTATACAGTGTCAACTATATATTTTGCCTCCTGGAGATATCCTTGACTAATTTTGGTTAATAAGTGTATCTAGGGCCATATCAGTCTAAATTTTAAAATTTGCGTTGAGATGAAACTGATATAGCCCCATTGGGATGAAGCACGCCCATGTGCTTAGTTCTAGTATCACTATATAAAAAGATCTCTATTTTTTTAATGTAATGTTGATAATCTAATGGAAATTATTATGAATAATTCATCTATGAGTGATAAACTAAATAATTAAATGTGACAACGAGAAATGAATTTGAATGAGAGAAGGCCACTTGATATCACAAATGTTTGTTATAGTAAGCCATGCACCACAGTAAAACCAGATTTAAACTTTAGCTCAAACTAGACAACTTTAAAATATCATAAGACAGATGAATAACAATATTTTAACATCAGAGGCAAACAGGTGCAGGGGAATCACTCACAATCCCAAAGGAAATAAAGAAATAAATTTTGCTTGGGGACTTGGAGAACCCACCAACAATCGTCTCCCTTAAGAGTTTTGATTCCATTGAATAAAAAGGGTATGAACAGAAAATGAATATGGAAATTTCTTGTTAAGGATCTTGTGTAATTTGAATGAATTGATTGAATAATTATTATTCATAAATCCTATTATCACCACTAAATTCCTTAATACATTGTTAGGGCTTGAACCCATTTTATCTTTAACTAATTGTAAGGCTTTAGGATTTGCTCACACCTTAGCTTCCCGGTCACAAAAGAGCTCCCTACCCTGACCCTCCCCATGTTTTCTTTTCTTTTGGATAGGTGATGAGTCAGAGGAAATGTTGAAAATGCAAAAAGATACATCTAATCAAATGCATTATGAGAATTTTCCCAAGAAATATGATATTAAGAGGGAAGTACATAGGTAGGAAAACTGGCAAAAGACACATGGGATAAGTGAGAATAAGAAAAATCCTGCTACATCCCTGATATCGTTTGATAAGAAAGATAGGAAGATGCTCAATTCAGTTCAGGTTGGGATTAAAAAGTACAGTTCATTATCAACATCTAAATCCGACAATATGAGGTCCACACTAAAGATAAAGAATCCTACAAGCCATTTTGAGGACCATTTGTGGTTTGATGTTGCTTGTGCAGTCCCTACAAGCCATTTTGAGAACCATTTTAGGTCCGATGTTTCTAGTGCAATATCTTTAATAACTGAGACAGAGTTAAAGACAACAGAGAGAGACTTTAAAAGGCCATTAGAGAGTGAAAGCAATATTCTTAATGATGAGACATTATTTCAAATTTTTCTTCTTATCTTGAAGAAATTAGGATACAATCACTAGATACATGCATTATTTCAGAGTAGACCATGAGTGAAAAGCAGTTTGGTCAGAAAAGTCAAAGAATGGAAAAATAAATTAGAGGTTCTTGATTAGTTCCTGAAAGTGAGTTCCTAGATCGTAGAAAATCAGTGACAAATAAAATTGTCAACAATTTTGAATCTTTTAAACATGGAAACATTGAAGAGAGCATTAAGGTTCCAAACTGTAAAGAAAATATGAAGGGTGATATGTTTAGGAAGCTATGTCTACATGTGTTGCAGAGGCTGTAACTGCTTTAGTGGAGCCAGTGGCAACTGGTGTGACTGGACATGATGATGCATACAAGATTTCTACAGATGAAAATTCTTATACTAAATGCTTTGATAATGACAAGAAGCCAGTTAAGGGAATTGAGGAATGTGTTAAAGTAGACATATTGATCCAAAAAGAAGCAACCAAAATAGGAGGTAGTAAGAAACAGTTAAGGTAGAATTGAGAAATCTTGAAAAATCTAGTGAGCTAGTTTATGCTTCATCTCATATACTAAAAGGCTAAAGCTTCAAAAAAATTCAAAAGGTTTAGTATATTATGGAAGTTAAGTAAATTGTTTTGACAGTCCTTCAACAAATATTTATTAGCTTTACTTTTGTAATTGGTGACCCAAATCTTCTATGAATGGTTAGTACACACCTCAAAACTGACCATATTTAGCTATCTATCATTATATGCAATAAATTTTCACAAAAAATTATTATTATTATGTTCAGTGGGGGGTTCATCCTTAAACAATGACTTTTACCTTTCACCTTGATATATCCTTTGCAATATCCCTTTCCATCCAGTCATCAAGCTCCCAGAAAACCTGTTCATACCTTTCATGTTCATGTAAAGCTAATACATAAACAAATAAAAAACATACAACATAGCTGGAAAATTCCGATTCTGAATTCCAAAAGATTGAGCATTAGTATTCCAATCTTGGTCAAAATTCCCAATCTTCCATTGGAATTCTAGATGAAGAATTTATTAGCAGCTTTATGCAACAGGCTGAGGAAAACCATTAGGGTCGACAATTCCTTTGTCACTAAATCTAGGCATATTGTAGCTTGTATTTTAGTTAATATCCATATCAGAGAAGGGCTACTTGAATGTGTGGATTTGGTCACCGAAGGTGTGGTGCACACTCAAATCCTGAATTACCAGAATGTGTAGTTCCGGTGATTTCATTGTCATGCACACGGACATGTCACTATGAATTGGTCAAAACCATTACTTAGGAAATCCTGGAGAAATAAGGAGACTCCTGATAATTCTCAAAAGACTATAATCATTGAGGTACACTATACAGTCTAGTGGTGCTCCTCCCTCTAATGTCATTTCATCGATCTCAAGTCCTCAATCTCCAATGTCAATTATGATTATTTCTTAAAAGTTAAAGATAGATATGCATGTCTCAGTAATGAAGGTGCTTTTGGTCAATACTTGGGATCATATTTAGCCTGAGGTGGAAGCTCCCCAAATGGAAGCTTTGAACTTTGGATCCTTTTCCCACAAAAGGGATAACATCAAATTCAAGGAAGGATGACATAGATGACCTATCAAGGATGGTTGAAACTTCATGAGGGGATATTGATTCGGGTAAGTCTTTCTTTTCTAGTCTTGTCCCTTTAGTTGAGCCCTCATTAGACTCTAAGGTTGGCTTCCTTGGCCAAGGGGAAGAAATGCTCCAAGGGACAAGTCAAATGTGTTTTTTTCATGGCTAAAAAGGCCACTTTAGATACTTTTGGGGAGACAACATCCAATTCTAACCTTCACCGTGACTCTCATAATTAGACACCATTGGAGTTGTGGAGGGTGTTGATTCCACTAGTCATGGTGGTAGTCACTATCCCTTAAGATCTCTCTCTCTAAGTCATCAAGTAATGCAAAGGGTATGTCAAGAGGTTTGGGAGTTGATAAGATGAAATACATGACTTCATGCTCGATGGGTAGGAAATCCTTCCTGCAGTTGGCTTAGGAGAAGGTACATCCTGAAGTACAAGGAAAGCAATTGTTGATCTCAAGGGTTCTAAGAGCACACAACCCCTTCATCGAGGTGAGTAAATGATCATAATGTCTATGAATATCAAGGGCTTGGGTAGTCTTAACAAAATACTATCCCTTCATAGATTGGTGGAGAAGAGAAGTTGGACATACTGTTACTGTAGAAAACAATGGGAGGGGGGCAATGACATAGGTGGAATTAGGAAACTTCTATCTAGCTGGGATTTTACCAAAATTGATTGATTTGGATTTTCTGATAGACTCATTATAGATAGAAGTTCTACACTCACATTAATTAATTCTTATTGTGTTTCTTCAAGTCTCTCCACAAAGCTCAGAGCTTAGCTACAAGGGTTTAGGTCAACCACTTTATGTTTCTAATGTGTATGGTCCTTATGGTGTCCAACAAGATTTATGGGACCGGTTCATTGATTTGAGGGTGATGTCTGAGGAATCACTCATCATTGGGAGCAACCTGAATTTCACCATCAACACAGATGAAATTTAGGGAGGTTTTTCTCAAGTTGATAGGATGGGTGAATTCTTTGTTCAAAAACTTGAACCCCTCAACTTAATTGATGCAGAACCTACAATACTAAATCTCACCCGACGAAATAAAAAGAAAGGTGGGGACAATGTCTCTAAATGTCTTGATCAGTTTTTGGTGGGGAGCCAATTCTTTCAATCTATGGATATAATCCATACTTGAGTGGGTTCTGGTGGTATTTCAGATCACAGTCCCATTTACCTCGAATTTGATCTCAGGGATAAGAATCCTTCCTCCCCATTTTAATTCAATCCTGAGTGGCTTGTTGAGGAGGAATTCCAACAATTAGTTCATGATACCTAGCATGCTTAAGATGATCAAGTATGATGCCTATTTCATCTCAATGATATTTCATCTCACTTTGACCACATTTCCTAGTCTCTTGTGAAATATCTCTTCCAATTTAAAGCATGCCGGGTATCATCCTAATAATGCTAGGTATCCAATAATAATACAGATGTTGGCACTTCAAGCACTTTTCAAACTGGCTATTTCAAATGATACTTCAAGATTGCAGATCTATGGGGATTCAACCTTTGTTATCAAATGGATGTGGGATGAACAATTGGTTGCCAACATCTCACTTCAATCTCTTGCACAACATATCAAAGATATTTCATCTCACTTTGACCACATTTCCTAGTGTCATGTTTATAGGGAACTAAACAATGATGCTGACTTTCTCTCCAAGGAGGGATTATCTTCAATAGTAGGAAAATTACATGTCAAATAATTCCATGATGGAAATTCCTATGATTATCTACTCGACCTTTGAACACACTGCTTTTTCAGTTTAAACTTTTTACTTATCAATTATCATGATATCCCTGGAAGACTGTGAAAAAGTCATGGACTGTAGTAGTCAATTGACTCATAGTTTTATTTCAACATTTAGTCACAATTTATATATATTTTAATAATTCAATTTTAACCAGTACTCTTACAAATGTAATCATTGATATGAAAAAAGGATCATATTAGTAATGTTTCTGTTCTTTTTGGAGATAATCTTGACAGAAACTCTACAAAAAATATCTTAGCAGACTGTATTAGTTTGTGATGGCAGCACCCTCAAAATGTATTTTTGGTTCTTTGGTGAATAAAGAAAATAGTTTTTTCTTGGAAAATGAAAAGTTTATATACTCAAAAGAATATGTTGAACCTTTCATAATTTTTCCTTTTAGAGATAAATTATAATCTATCCTGAATCAGGGAAATCATAAGATCACAATAATTGCGAGGATTTATGCTACTAGATCCATAGGTAGTTTGTACTTTGAAATACAAGGTTAAACCAAAATATGGAAATATCTCCTCCTAATCAATAAGGTATCGTTATGTAGTTTTTGTTGAATATGTGTAATGAATGGATCCCAAATATATCTGTTAGGGCACAATGGGTTGAATTTTGAATTTTGAGGAGAAATTTATTGATTCTGAATATTGTTGATCAGAATTTTTTCCTTGTTTGGAGTGAACATAAATTTAAGGAGCAAACAAATTTACAAAACAATAGAACAGGCTAAAACCAGATCCAGTGTCTTTGGAATTAGACATACTAAACAGCCTCAAGATATCATTTTGAGATTCACCAAATAAGTGCATGAAATTGTGATATTTGAATACAAAACAATGTCAGTGAATACTTCCTGCAAGAAACAAGGGATTCTACTCTAATATAATGCTATATAACATTATCGCTGGCACATTGCGGCCACCACAATCAGAAACTAGTCTACAAGCATCCCAAATGTGTGGGTGTGGGTCTCTGTGTGTATGTGCCATGCACATGTATACACATACATACATACATATAATAAAACCTAAGTGAGTCCATAATTTGGTATAATAAAACCATCAAATCAATGATGGATAAATAACAGAAGACGTCTCTAACATTGAATTGTTGTTCAAAGACCTAATCTGAACTGAATTTACAGACTAGGAATCATTGCAACCAAAAGCAATGATTATATTCATACTCCAATGAAATATAGAGCCGATGTTCTTTATACTTTGAGAGAATAAATACATGAAATAACATAATTTAATCAGCAGAATGTACGTGCCTATTGTTAGATTTTACTGCTTGGTACATAGATCTGCACTTCCTATGAACAAAGACCCTAAACTAGGAATCAGAAAACTCTCTAAACAACTCTGAAACCACAGACTGTGTATATACTGAAAAACGGGTTGTATAATCATTGCATTCTACAGAAAAACCCTAACAACAAAGTGTATATACTTAAATTTGCATTAAAGATTAAACTGGGAATTATGACAGCAAGTACAAAATTATGCAACTCTCAAACACATCTATCTTACAATGCAATAGCTTAAAATTAAAAGTTGAAACTGTGATTCACAATTTCACCCTCACAATTAAATACATGAAACAACAAAAATAAATCAGCAAAATGTAGGTGCCTACTAGTATCGTGACAGGGGCTCACAAGTTTATAACTGTGAGCACATAATGACGCTCTAGCTCATAGCATCCAATTGCACTAGCTCATAGCATCCAATTGCAATGACTAAGAATATGCGTCATCCACAATAAAAATAATGTTAACACCATCAGACACATAAGAGTTTGCAATGCCAAAGGTTTCTTTAATCAAATATTAGGCATAAAAAGGATTCCATGAGTATTTTTTCAGCTTTGGACAAATGTTGACAATACTTGCACAGTGCACCCTATAAATTATGTCATACTTTCAAAATTTCATACTGCTCTTGGGGTGATTCCATGAAGATGGGTAACACTTTTTGGCCAAATTTGGCGTTGAAAACCTGATTTTTTACTCATGTGCTAGATAGAAGCCCTCAAAACGCATATATGCCATGTGAATTTTGACTTGCAGTAAGAAAACAAATTGTAGAATATTATGTTGGCTTCATAGTGATATTTTTTTTAAAATATTCCGATGTCATTTAATGTCTGAATTTTTGCATTTAATGAACTGTGTGACCTTAAAAATTTGAAGAAGCTAATAAGTGGCTCGTGTCCACGTAGAGTAATTTAATCTTGCATTAATAATTCTAAAAAAATAAATATATGAGCATGATATACATAAAATGCAGTGTGATGTGCATATTTTTTTGTTAATTTTTTTCGTATTATACAATTATTTATTATTTTTCGAATGTGACCACATTCGATTTCAGCATCGTTTTAAACACATATTTGTCCACGTAAATGAATTTTTTCTATTTTTTCAAAAATTGAAAAACCAAAGATACCCTTTTGAAGAGGACACGTCGATATGTGATGTGTGCATTTTTAAGAATTTTTTGGCTGTGTATTTTTAACTCTGCGGATTTTTCTTTGCGCTACTTCGAAGTTGCAGTGTGGTTTTCTAAGTATAAGTTTTAGAAGTAATTAAAAAATAAATATCATATGAATGCCAAAATACGTGTATGATACGTCAATGGATAGAATATTCGTTGGTGAATCTATCGGTATCAACTCCGCTCAGTTATGTGCTAGGAATGGCAGGGTTTACACATCTGCAAGGCACAGGAAATTTTTCATTTGTTTGAATGTGGGCTAAGTCTGTTTTTTTAATCCTTCGATCGAGGTCTGAAACTCGACCGAGGTATTTAAATACCTCGGTCGAGGTATTAACAAGACCTCGACCGAGGGTTTGTAAATCCCTCGACCGAGGGTTTAACAAACCCTCGGTCGAGGTTTTGTTAATACCTCGACCAAGCTAATACCTCGGTCGAGGTCCTTTAAAACTAAAGCCCGCGAGGGAGTTCGAACATTAATGAGACTCCAACTACAAATTTTAATGTGTTTCCCACGCAAATCTTTAATAAAAATCTATATAAACATGTAATTCATCCTAAACTAAGTCTCCTTCAAAATTGCCTTATAATTTCATTGAAAAAAACTTGTTTTGTCATACAAAGTTAG
>LPNX011010322.1:0-122280 GCA_001517045.1 Pseudotsuga menziesii
ATATATATATATATATATATATATATATATATATGTATGTATGTATATGTATATATATATATATATATACATACATACATATATATATACATACATATATGTATATATATCGCATGTCCAAATATGTCTAGTACAAAATGAGAAGCTACATATGCTTTCTCAACTGAATATACATCACGATACAAAAATCCTAAGTGCACCAACGCAATAGGGGAAGCCCCATTAGCTGCTAATTAGAGTAAGATCCATCCTCATCCTCATCTAACTCTGTATCATCCTCCCTAGAGGAAACATCACTCTCCATAAGTATGTCTCCCTACACTATTGCATGCACGTACTCAACATCCACAGCGATCCTCTTCATCAAAGGAATCCACTGCTGAGGTGCATGGAAGAAGGAACCAATCAGATCATCATCTAAATACCGTCAACCATCATCAGAAATCCCCTCTAATAGTTTCTCCACATACGGTTAAAAATCATTCAAAGGATGTCACTCCCAATGAGGGTTCGTCACGAGTGGGGCTGGTGTCGCAATCACACCATCTGCTACTTGTAACCTAGAGAAGGATGAGGACCAACATATGCACACAAAAACAAAGACATCATCAGTATATCCATATCATCATAAGACTATCAACTAGCTAAAGTACTTTATGTATGAATGTAAGCACAAAATAATCATGTATACGTACCAGCTGGTCCCCAGGCTTGGCTTGGAGGTTGGGGCATCTCAACATCTCCATGATAATCGATCTCAACATAAGGGTAGTCCTCAATGACTATCGAGAGTTGACGCCACTACTCTAGCAACTCCTCTGTGAAGAAGACGCCCACCCTACTACCTCCCTCACGCACCATCATGTCGCACCACCTATGCATTCGCGACTCTCACGGTCCACTCACTCATACCGCCGTATGCAGACGTAGATTCAGTACCCTCTCAAAGAAGAAATAACACAAGATGGAGCCAAAGCAGAAGTCTCCTCCATATGTATGTATGTGGTTTAGTGCACGATGAACCACAAACAAATACATCTGGGCCCATCCGTAATAGGTACCATTCATGGTATCCTCCACCATTTGGAGCTTCCCTCCTAATATCTTGTGGCTCCCTGAGGAACCCAAGATGCACAACACCATCGCTGTGATGGCCTATGTGCTGAGGTCCTCAATATCACAAACCAAAATATGTGACCCCCATACATATTTAGTGCCATAGTAGTTCCTCTCGCACAACTCCTTTAGACTCTCCCCACGAGATATTTTTGGCATCAGATCGCCAACCACTCCCAGCATCAGGAGCCTAGTCAGGATGTATATGTCTCACAGTGTAATCTCCACATGTTTCCCGTTTATGACAAAAAATTCCCTCCTATAATCCCAAATAATCACTAGGTTCTCAAGAAACAACTACAAACTCTTCATCAATGGGATCCACATGAACTTGAGAAGCCCACAACAAGATACCATGCCTCGCACATTGACATATTTTAAGGCCTCCTCTCTTAGGTCCTTGTAGCTCTGCTCTCTCTAGATGGCATCGAACATCCTACATAAGCACCAAACCCCTATTATCCTTGAATTTTAGAAAAAAACTCACCCCAGGTAAATGTTGTACCTTTTGGTCCAAAACCAACAACCAAGTCGCTCATTTAAGCTAAACAGATGCGACTGAGTCGCTCATCCAGGCCCGACAGAAGAGACCCCCAGTCGCACCTGTTTTCCCGACAGGATCAACCCAATCACACCTATACAATAGAAAGAGTGACCTAGTTTCTCCTTTGGCCTTGAAAAGAGAAACCTAGCTCGAAGAATCCCTAGCATCCCAACAGAGGGTCCCGAGTGAGCAAATAAGAAAATTGAACCACAAAAAAAGATGAAATTTGCAAGAACTCTTTCTTGCAATTCACAGATATAAAAATCGATGGATGAAATGGAATAAATCACCAAAATAACTTCGAGGCCCTCCTCTCCAACTCAGTGTGGAAATTGAACCCAAGTGATAGATCAATTACACTCACAAAATTGCTAATCAAACATGCAAAATTCACACAAAAGGAGACAGAAATTGGAGCATAAATTAATCCTGTATTGAATAAGTGTACATAAGAAAACCATATGAAGTAATAGGCTGTTCAAATATATAATTACATGAGATATTCAAAAGCACTATGTTTCTATTCAAATTGGTCAAAAAGCAGGATTACTAAATCAAGTCAAATCCCCCATAGGTGCAAAAAGGGCTTTCCAAATCTATGAAGATCCTCATGAATTAGCTCAATCAAGTGGGAAATATAATAAGTGGTGGAAACACAACTCATTCATGATTTTTTTTGGAGAAAAGGAAGGAGGATGATTTGGTCCAAAAAATGAGGCAAGCTCCCCTAGACTAGCTTTTCCTTTATGCCTTTAAACTACTATAAAATAAGGCATCTTTTAGAAAAATCAGATATGTGCTTTAAAGAACCACAAATAAAGAATACTTGCTAAATATTTTTCTAGGATGATTCCAAATTGCTCCATGACCCAATTTAGCAAGTATTGACTTCTAGGAACATGTGGGAGTCAACTAGCATAGAGAGGGAATCTAGGAATCTATGAATAAGACAAAAAAAAATTAATTAATGTCAAATATGGGTAACTATGGGTTCATTATTCTAACACCCCCCTTCAACCTAACTTTATGAGTAAATATCAAAAAATTGTAGGGCCTAGAAATAAGGCCTAGTCACCCTTTTACATACTGCATGTCCATACAACCAAAAAAAATGGCAAAAACCCAGTGGGAAAATCCTCCCTTAAACATGGATAGGAAACTAAATTTTGGAAATATTGTTATCAATCATTATTCACCACATGATCAGCAATCCCTAGCAGTGATTTGAGATTACCGAAGGTCTTCATACAGAATACTTTGGTGAATATATATTCTACTTGATCTGAAGTTTTGTAGTAGAGTAGAACAATGGTACCATCATGCACAAGCTCCCTGATATAGTGCATATGGATCTCAATGTCCCTGGTTCATTGTATTTGAACTATATCAGTGGAGATTTGAATGGTTCTTTGATTGTCACAATCGATGACTGTTGAAAACTCTGATTTGAAACCACATTCTCCAAGTATCCCTTGCAACCATAAACATTGAATAGCTGCATTTACAACTCCTCTATACTCTGCCTATGTAGATGAGAGTGATATGGCGCTCTACTTCTTACTTGACCAGCTGATTGGTTCTTCTACAAGCATGAACACATATCCTGAGGTATACTTTTGATCTGTGTTTTCACTTGCCAAATCACTCTCAGTAAATCCAACTAGCTCTAAGTCAAATTTCGCTTTGTAGAAAATCCCATGAGTCCTTGTTCCCTGAACAAAGTTTAGGATCCTCTTGGCTGCTCCCCAATGGGTCTCATGAGGCTGATCCATATATCTCAAATCCACACTAAATACATAAGATAAGTCAGGTTGAGTATGTGTAAGATAAAGAAAACACCCAATCAGTTGCCTATATAGTGTATTATTTACCATAGAAGAAGAACCTACTTCTTCAAGCTTAACTCATGAAAGGAATGGAGTCTTGATTGGATTGCAATATTTCATGCTGAACTTGGTGAGAAAATATGAAGCATACTGTTACTAATGAACCTTGATTACGTGTTGGTATTGAATAATTTCAAGACCCAAGAATGGGCTCAATAATCCCAAATCTGTCATAGAAAAGGCATGGTTCATAACATCCTTTGATGAGGCAATCTCTTTCTTTGAACTTATTCTAATAAGTATGTCATCCACATAGAAAACAATAATCATTAAAGAACCATGAATCATCTTCAAATATACATTAGTATCATACTTACATTGAACAAAACTCAGTGAGAGGAGAAAGCCATCACTGTTGGCATACCAAGCCCTGGGGGCTTTCTTGAGCCCAGACAATGATGTCTTTAACCTGCACACTAAATATGGATTAGATACAATACCCTCTAGTTGCTGCATACAAATATCTTCATTCAGATCTCCATTCAGAAAGGCACACTTCACATCCATGTGATGTACCTCCCATTGCTTCGAAGCTGCAATGGCTTGAGCTAGCCTTATGGAGTTCATCTTTGCCACTGGTGCAAAGGTCTCATTGTAATCAATACCATGTACTTGAGAGTAGTCAGTGGCTACCAATATTGACTTATATTTCATAGGTGAACCATCAGCACAAAACTTAGTTTTAAATACCCACTTACACTTCACTAGCTTTTTCCATGGGGGGGTATCAACTAGTTCCCATGTGTTGTTCTTCTGGAGCGAGCTGAATTATTATTTCATGGCTGTTTTCCATATTGGATCATGTTCTACATATTCATATGTCTATGGATCAGAATCTATCATCAAATAAGACTTCTCAACAAAGAGTGGTTCTTTCACACAAAGGGTACTCTCAAATTGAGATCTAGTCCTCCTAGTGTCATTAGGATTTCCAACTAGTTCCCCAACTGCATGAATGGTCCTTGCTTCCCACTTTTGCCTTGTAGGGATATTATAATATGCAATTAATTCATCATTACCATAGATATCAGAATCAACAAACTCATTAGTCTCTTCAATTATAATCAATGGTTGTGGTGGTGAAGAGGACTCTCCAACTTCAACTACTGCTAAAGGATCTTCTTCGAACTGAACACTTCTCTCAATGAAAGATTTGTTAGTGCTCAAGTTGATCAGCTTGTACCCTTTTCAATATTCAGAATACCCAACAAATAAGCACTCTTGGCTTTGGGGTTGCAAATCCTTCCTCTTTTCAGTCGGAATTCTAGCCCATTCCTTTGAGCCAAAAATCTTGAAATGGGTCACATTTGGCTTGTTCCCACTCCAAGATTCGAAAGGAGTCATACCATCAATATGGTTACGTGGAACAATATTCTGGATATAGGATGCACAGTTTATATCCTCAGCTGAAAACTTTGTTGGCAAAGTTTTAGCCTCCATCAAGCAAGTTGCCATCTCCTTCAGTGATCTGTTCTTTCTCTCAACAACACCATTTTGTTGTGGTGTGTAAGGAATATAATGATGCATCTGGATACCTACATCTTTGCAATACCAGATGAACTTAGACTTGACATACTCACCACCATTTTCATATCTAAGGATCTTGAGTTTCCTCCCATAATGGTTTTCAACCAAGGCTCTAAAGACTTTGAAGAGGTAAAAAATTTCATACTTATGCTTTAGGAAGTAAGCCCAACAATACCTGGAAAATTCATCTATGAAGGTGAGTTCATATTTGTCTTAGCTCATAGAAATGTGATGGAATGGACCAGAAATGTCACTATGGATAAACTTAGGAGGTGTAGATGTTCTCTCATGACTAGCTCTCTCGTACTTGTGCTCTGGGTGTTTTCCTAGGATACAACCTTGATACACTCCCTTAGAAAACTTCATCTTTGGTAACCCTATGACCATATCTTTGTCACTCAAATCAGAAATATACTTGTAGTTAAGATGGCCAAATATTTCATGCCAAAGCTTGCTTGCTTCATTAGCATGAGTAAGAAGAGAAGAGGGGTTTGATTAGGGTAGAAAATGGGAAAAGTTGGATACTATCAAAGTGTGATCAACACCACCTTTTTCTATGACTTTACCATTTGAAATCTCAATGATTTCAAATTCATTTGGGGAGAAGATGAATTTATTTAGAGACCCAGTGTGAGTCATCTGATACACTGACAAGAGATTAGAGGAAATTCCTGGAACATATAACACATTATTGAAATTAACATGGTCAAGAACAATCCTACCCTTTCCCATACTGTCAGTTAGAGAGTTATCTCTCAAAACTATTGGTGGAACTTTTGACATGTCAAGAGAGTAAAAGATCTCCCTTATTGAAACCATATGTCTAGAAGCTCCAGAATCAATGATAAAACTAGGTGAGCTTGAGGTGCCGACAACCAAGGCATGTAATCTCTCCTTGTCTTATAAATTTGATCCTCCTTCCCTCTTCTTTGAGCGATCATGAAGGGATATGTTGTTCTTCTCCAATATTTTGGTCAACATGTCAATTTGATTTTTCATACAAGATCTCTTAGGATGATAGCCCTTACTGTAGTATGCACTCTTGCTCCTTTCTCCTTTGTTCTTAATCTTCCGGGGATTATTCTTGGAGATGGAGGACTCCTCTTGAGACTTTTCCTTGTATCTCTTTTTCTCAGGTGGATTTTTATATTTGTTCTTTCTTTTTGAATCCACTTTTGAATCTCTAGCAACCAAATCTTGGTCTTGGGAAGGTTTGATGGTGCCCATCATCACCAATTTATCTTTCTCTTGAGTGAGGGATTCCATGAACTCAACAAGCTTAGGAATCTTCTAGGTTCGAGCTCTCAATTTAGTGGCATAGAAGGTTGAAAAAAACACTAAATAGTCTGGACCAGCCTTTGGGAGAATGGTCAAAACTATTTGATCCTCCTTCTTTTCAATATCACATTGTTTTAACTAAAAAAAAGGCCTTAAAATTGGTAAAATAGAGTTGCAATGATTCGAAGCTACTGGGACTCAAGGAGATCAATTCATTATCGATTTGATGTCCTCTTATCTAATCTATATTTACAAAAATCTCTTCAATATTCTCCCACACCTCATTAGGAGATGTCAATGAATCAAGATGAAAGAGGAGGTCTCCTGAAATACTCAAACACAAAAGACCATAGGCCTCATCCCTCCTATTGTGCCATTTGATTTTATCTGTAGCTACATTGGGATCTGCCTCAATATTGATGGTAAAATTATAGAGACCTTTTGCTCTCAACAATATCTCCATATCATCTTTCCATTTGAAGAAAATGAATGGAGTCAAGATAATCCTTTGAGATTGCTCCATATCTCAGCTCTTGTTCCCTTTAGTCAACATAATGCGCTCCCATTCAATGATGTCGAACATCCAATAAAATTTTTGAAGGAGAGAAATAAATCTACAAAGACTCTGATACCATGTGGAAATTGAACCCAAGTGATAGATCAATTACACTCGCAAAATTGCTAATCAAACATGAAAAATTCACACAAAAGGAGACTGAAATTGGAACATAACTTAATATTGTATTGAATAAGTGTAAATAAGCAAACCATATGAATTAATAGGATTCTCAAATATATAATTACATGAGATATTTGAAAGCACTAAGTTTCTATTCGAATTGGTAAAAAAGCAGGCTTACCAAATCAAGTCAAATCCCCCATAGGAGCAAAAATCACTTTCCAAATATATGAAGATCCTAACAAATTAGATAAATAAAGTGGGAAAGCTAATACTTGGTGGAAATACAACTCATTCATGCATTCTTTGGGGGAAAATGAAGGAGGAGGATGTGGTAAAAAAAACAAGGCAAGTTCCTCTAGACTAGCTTTCCCTTTATGCCTTAAAATTGTTGTAAAGCAAGGAAGCTTTCAGAAAAAGAATATATGAGGTTTAAGGAACCAAGAATAAAGTAGAATTGCTAAATATCTTTCTATGATGATTCCAAATCACTCCATGACCCCATTTAGTAAGTATTGACTTCTAGGAACATGTGGAATTCAACTAGCATAGAGAGGGGATCTAGGAATCTAGGAATAAGACAAAATTGATTTAATTAATGTCAAATAAGGGTAACTATGGGTTGATTATTCACACACTCAAAAATGAACAGTGACAGTGACCCTTTTCATGTGGTCCCCACCCATTTATAGGCCTCATTAGGTCTATTTTTCTTCCGAACATAACAGAGCCATCTAGAGTCCGTTTGGGACACCGTTCATACCATTGGTTTCAATTTTCCACCCTGTATATTTTTATGAGACCATTGTCTCATGTGTAAATACTTTATTTTCTAGACCATTTCCTGGAATTCATATCATTTGGCATGCATTTGGTGTATAACTGCCTCTAGACCTATACTTACATCATATGTAGTCTAGCCCATCCACCACAACTTACATTGATTCTCCAGACCTTTTCTTAAAGGTCACCTTGATTTGTGTTCATATGTTGCATTGATTCACATGCCTCTTCCATGAACCATCTTGTTCATGTATTGGTATGTTCAAGAGCTACCTTCTCCATCCATGTTGCATGGTTGGTCACCTTTTACCACCTTTCAATGTCCCGCCATGGGGCACCACTAGTGCCCCCAACTTGGTTGACCATAGTGGAATTTCTATTAAGATATTTTCTAACTTCTAAATGAATGAAAAGATCATTGAGCACCCTTGCTTCCTTTCCCTCTCATTAAAGTATAGGAAAGTGTGTCTGCATGGTCTAATTTATCTCCTTTTGCAAACTATGTAGAATACCATATGAAAAGGACCACCTTGGCACACTCAAGCCAAGAACATTTCCCTCTGCATCCTTTTATTATTTCTAGGGCATTGGGACCAAAATTTATGAAAAATATCACCATGGGTTGTCTTTAAGCTCTTTTCTAGCCTTCTCATTAATAAAATATTGCTGAGAAAACTTGGTTTCGTTCATGCTCATAAAATTATTTGAATGACCGTCCAGTCAGTACAGGTTTAACCTTTTTCGTCCTGATTGGACTTCCAACGGTAAATAAGTCTACCATCCCCTAAAGGATGGGTGAGCTCTCCTATGTATAATTTTATGCTTTTTATGGCACAGGAGACTATTAACGAAAAAGAGACCCCACTGGAGTCTTCTTCATGCTTTCATACTCTCTAAAATGGAAAGCACCATCGAGCATTTACTTTCTTGGTCTCGCTAAAAAATCACGATATCGTACCATAACAGTGGCTTTAGACACCACCCCACTGGTTACAGTTCGACAACATTCCCCATCTTTGGGTTTCCTTTGATTAGAGTGTTTTGTAATGAGTCTTCCTTGGATTCCTTGAATACCAAAAGTATATACCTCCCCCAAGTATTTCCCATCTGTAGTTACATTCTCAATATAACTACTATGATCCCCCTCCATTGAGTCAATTTCATTTGCTTCCAGGTCATCCCTACCATCGTACTCTAAAAATAGGAAGTTTGAGTGCCCCGTGATACCCTGCCCCTGTTCCCCTATTAAGTATGTCAGTGTCTAGATTGTCTCACACCTTTGGTCATATCCCTCACACTTATGGTCAAGGAAAAATCATCGCCTTAGTCAATTGTAGGTCTCCCTCTGTCGACAAAAACACATCTATTCTAGAGGATAGACCCAAAATTACCTGTATCCTAGTTTCACTAACCTCATTTGATGAGTTCCTTGGTCCACTTGAGAGGATTCATTAGTGCCTCTCGAGATGTTTGTGCCTCACGTGCTTGACATCAGCTACATCATCACACCATTGAGATTCATACAGGGTATTATTCTGCGCAGCATTTATTCAAAGACACTAGGTATCACCTGAATCTACCACATTGGTGAGTCTATGAAGGGACCCAGATAGGTTCATGCCCCTTGTTATTTATGGGTTTCATTGGAGACAGTGTTCAGAATCCCTATAGCAATGCTTCTGTATAGATTCATGATCGATGCAGCATATGGTACCCATAAAGACTCTGACTCTCCGTCAGTAAGTCCCTACAGTTATGTACACTTCCAAACCCAATAGATAAACATTTATGGATATATAGAAATCCATGATAATTCCATGGGTTCGATGTATGAGTTCTTCAAATCACTATTTTATTGATCCTCTCATTGAGGGAACCAGCATGTAATTACAATTGCATATGATCAGCTCTCGCAATTAATATCCTTGATCGCACTATTCTTTTGACATCATTATGAGCATGGGTATTCCTGCCTTGTCCATACACATGTCACATATTCTTTGTATCTCACCCATTGATTGGAACCAATATTAATACCAAAAAAAAATCCACCATGTCCTAAACCAGGAAGCACCACCTCTCCCCAAGATCCTATGACGTGCGTCGGCTATATGATGAACTCCTACCCTCACACATCAGGGGGCAATCTATTAACCCAAAATAATACCTAACTTGCTACATATTTCCCACACCACATGAAGACATCCATTTCCTAACCCTTATTGACCCCTATGGCCTTGTTTAACCTATGATTTTCTCCTAAAGGCTCAAAAAACATAAAATACGGCTTAAAACCCACAAAAGAGCCAAAATAGCTCACAAAGGGGCTAAAGCCCTCAAAAAGGGCTAAAAACCCTAAAAGGGCCTAAAACCCCCAGAAAGAGATAAGAAACAGGAAAAAAGGGATTAAAACCCAAAAAAGGATTAAAACCCCGACCAAGGGCTAAAAACCCTAAAACATTGAGAAAAAGTATAAATAGAGTTGTACAAGTCACTGTCAACACACCTCCATTTCTTCCTAATGTTACTCTACCTGTATGAGTGATTTGAGAAACAATCATTCCCTTCACTCTATTTTTCTCAAGTATCCAAACCTCTTGCATGTTGAGCCTTGCTCCATACCACCTAACCTCGTAGAGAGGTAGCTTCCTGAGCTAGGGCATGGTGGCCCCCTTTTAAAACAAGCTGGAAGGTATATGGTCTCATTTCATCTATTAGTTTTTGTTTTTTAGGTGGTTTAGATATACATGTTGTGATTTCTAACATTTTGTTGTAGGTTATCCATTATTTTCCTCTAACAATTTGTTGCAGGTTTTTTTACATCCATTTGACTCTATGGTTCCTTCCTATAAATGAAAGGTAGGTGCAACTGCACGTAGCTAGGGTTTATTCCTTTCTACATGATTGGAGGGTTATAAACCATATCTGAACAAAATATAAAATTATTAATATTATTCATACACACTCTGATAATATTTGGACAAATTTGGAGACCTAGACATCAAAACTAGTCAAAAAGGTCAAATTAGGGAAAAAAGTGAGAAAATGGCCATTTAATGAAATTTATTAAAAAGGGACATTATAGTGGTATCATATCATGATCTTGGAACCTGATTTGGTATGGTATTTATGAGGAACAGAAGTTAGGGACCACCATTATATACTGAAACCAAATGTTTTTTTGTTGAAGAGGAAACAAATGTAGGAGAAGAAGGGTTTTTTTTAGGAAACTATGACTAGGGATGAAAAGGGAACCTCATGTGATGGTGAGGAGCATATAAAAATCATGAAACCTCTATTTTATGACATAACCAAGAACATGACCCGACATCTTATGAAAGGATTTGAATTTATGGCTATCCAACTTACGGGTAAGCTGGTAGAAGGCGGTAGTAGAAGTTTCCATCATGGAGAGACACATAATACCATTCATTTTGAAGACTCTTATGATTGGTTGAATGAATTTAGGAAAAATATTTCAAATGTTAATTCATTAAGGAATAATCATCAATGCACAAGTATGGAGGAAACCAAGGAGCCGTGAAGTTCTGTGGGTGGAGAAAGAGAAAAAGAATTGCATTATGAGGATCGAAATTCACTCCCAAGTGACTCTGAAATAGATGAGGAGACATTACAAGAGTATGAAGAAGTTTCTATTGAGAATACTGAAGATCATTTTGAGACACATTCTACCTTGGAAATGAAAAAAATAGCATCTACTCATGGATGCTTGAACTATGATGGAGTACCTACTGATGGGTTCTCACAGCTCTATGTTGGTGACATAGGGATCCGATTTCAAAATTGTTGCAAGACAAATTTCTAGTAAACATGAAAATGAATACCTTGTAGTAGTTTAATAAGAAACAAGATCAACTTCCCTATCACCACTGGAGCTTCATGAAGTTGGTCCAAGCAAGAAGGATGAATATGAGGAGGTTCATTTGCAAGAGAATAATTTTCTTGAAGGGTCCTTAAAGATGAATGAAAATAAGATGAAAGAGTCCCTTAGAATACTGCATGACACTAAAGCATTGGTGTCAACTTCTTTTTGGGAAATTTATTCATTGGAGGATCCATCCTTCCTTGAAGACATCGAGAAGATTCAAAGAGAAATGTGCAACATTGAAGGTAGTTTAATGTCTTTGATTTTTTATAGAAACAATTTGGTTGAGCTTAATGAATTTTTACATGAATCATACTTGACTAATAATGAGGATATTCATAATCTCCAAATTTAAAATGAGAAACTTCTACAGAGGCTGCAAGATACGTGTTCTTCCTCCCATGTTTTAGATTGTCATATGGTATATTGCTTGGAGGATTCTCATGACATGGTGGATCATGAGAATTGTAGAAATTTGAATGTTCTTGATTTGTTTGAAGATGAACTTGAAGAGATCCAAACACTTTATGTGTTTGAAGAGGAACTTGAATTGTCTCTTGATGAAGGTTATGCAATTTTTAAAGAAGAGCATGATTCCTCTACATTGGAACTGATCTATGACAAAGGTTTCACACTTTTGAAGGAGATGCATGATACTACCCATATGGATCCTTCCCATGATGAAAATTCTGCACTTTTTGATCATTTAGGTGAGTTAGTTCATTCTACTACATCCTACAATTCCATTTTTTGCAGCATTAGTCTCAATGAAGTATGGGTGAAAGTGTTCTTTTTTATAGTGCCATATGAGGAGTATGGAACTCCTAGCTTTAATTTTTATAATGACATGGTTGGAGAAAATTTGAATAAGCATACTTTGTTACTTTATGATGATACACATATATACCAATGCACCTATGATATGCATTGGAGTCACTTGAAAACTCATGGTTTTTCTTGCTCAACACTTGGCTCATTTGATGTTGGAGGAACTTCATCCAAAACTAGGGTGAATAGATTTATGATTGGAGAAAAATTTTGTTTCCAGAAACATACTTTGTTATATATTTATGATTCTCTCATTCATGGATGTATGGGTGAGACTTCTTTGAGTCATTTGAAGTCTCCTTGTTTTTTTATCATTACTTGGTTCATAGTTGAGTGGAGATTATTCATTCACTTCTTGGATGAAAGAATACATGGTTGAATATTTTTATGCATATCACATCCTTTTGGATAAGAATTATAGGAAATGGGATCCTCACCTATGTCATTGGAGCATATTTTATTGGTCAATTGAAACTTGTATGCACTTGGCAAATGGTGGTCTACTTACTTGGAGGTCTAAGCACTTTCATGATTTTTTTATGAGGTGCCTCCTTGATGTACATTTTTATTATGTTGTTATGTACTTTCATAATATATATTATTTAATAATCATGTTTGGAAGAATGCATACAAGAAAACGGGATCCCAGAATTCTCTTTCCTAATGGTATGGATTGGAGAGAACTCTTAATTGTTGGAGTGCAATACAAGCAATGGGACCCTGGGATAGTTTTTAGTCCCATTGATTTCAAATTTTTTTAGAAACAAGAATTATGAGAGATGTATTCCCCAAATAATAAAGTGATTTTCATTATATTAGTATAGCATCAAGAATGGTGGTAACTTTATAAAATCTTCACGGAATCTCAAAGATTCAAATTTGGGAAACTCAATGGCAACTTCAAAGAATCATACAGAAAGCAAGTTCTTCAACACCCTTGTTTGAAATTGCTTGAGGACAAGCAATATTTGGAAGGGAGGATTTTTAATTTCAAAAAAAATTCATTGGGTCACACTAGAATAATCACATTTTCCATATTCATGAGAGTTTTTCAAATTGATGTTAAGGGTCAAATAATTGCCAAGGAGGAAAATTACTAGTTTCCTAGGTTGGGGGTGGACGATTTGGGATTTGGAATAAGGGGGAAAATAAATGATGTTTGAACATTAGAATGAAATAAATATTTAATAAAGGATAAAAATAAATAAATTCAAGAGAAAATTGAAGTGGCAATGGACCATGGAGACACATGGAGACTATGGAGCCCACACAAGCTAGAATTTTCGTGCCACATGCAATCCTCCTCTTGAAATTTCCAATACATGGGAAGCCTAAAGGTTCTTTGATGAGCTACAAGGATAATGCACTCGGAAATATTCATAATAGGTCTAATTTGGAAGGAAATGTAACTTACATGGGAGAGGAAGAGTCATTTTGGAGCTAGTGAGACACTTGGACTAGATTCCCTAGCTCTATGACAACAATAATGAAGATGATACGACACCTATGACACAAATCATATATGAATGCTGAAATATGACATATATGTCATTTCAGGTCAAAATATAGAATCCAAGAGGGTGATCATGTGATTTCTGGAAGCTCAATGGGTTCCTACTCAAATTGGGGGAAGATGGAAGGCTAGGAAACAGAGGGCACATGGAAAATATTAATCCCACACCAAAATTCAAAGGATTTAGTTTGTGGATGGATTGGTAACCTTAGAATTATAAGGATGTTTATATAATACAGGAATCAAGCAAGAGAATGGATTTTTCTCATTTGATAAATTATCATTTGTGAATTGTGAGAGCTATTGGATGACTAGTTTTCTTGCATTAGCCAATTTCGAGGGTGAAAGATTCCCATCCAAGTTGGGGTTTGGAAATACCAATCAGGTATTTTGTGGAAATTGAATAGAGTTTTATTTCTAGGTGTAATATACATGGAAGCTCTTGGTTCCTCCTATTGCAGCACTTTCTCTTAACCATTTCCAATTTTTATGGCATATTCTTGGTCATGGAGGGATTGCGATTTGGGTGAGCTATTGATTTACTTGGGGGAGCTTCTAATGCCCCATTATTTTATTTTCTTATGTAAATGATATTTATTTGAATTTAAGAATACTCTCAAGTATAAACACTGAAATATTTCATGTAAAGATGTTAATCAATGAAGAAATAGTGCCACTTCCCCACTATCTTGTGGTGAATCAATTTAATGTTGATGGATTTGGATGGATAATTAAAATATTGATGGTTTATGGATGAATGGAATTTTGTTTATTTATTCAAAGTTAGGAAGACTCTCAGGTCTAAATAACCAAAATATTTCATGTATAAATGTTAAACAATGAAGAAATGGTGTTGTTAACCCAAAAATCCCCCACATAGCTCTCTATGGCCTAAACCACCCCAGGACACCATCTCAAAACCCCCATATCACTCTATCAAACCTTCCATTAGACCCCCACACCTCCAAAAGATCCCAAGGATGAGAAAAAGGGCTAAAAACCCCAAAAAGGAGCCCAAAATAGCCCCCCTAGGAGTTAAAGCCCTCAAAAAGGGGCTAAAACCCTAAAAGGGGATAAAGTTAGGGCAGAAGGGGCTAAAATCCCAAAAAAGGGGCTAAAGCCCTGACCAAGGGATTAAAACCGTAAAACCCCTTGGAAAAGCTATAAAAGGAGGGTGGGGGGTCACTCTCAAAACACTTTTCCCGTTGCCTATTGTTATGCTGCCCGTGGATTCTTTGAGACCTTTGCCTCTCAAACCACCCACACTCCCTCTCCTCCATCTCCATTTCCATTTGAGCCATTGCTCCCCAACCAAGAGAGAGAGGCTTCCACAAGCTAGGGCATGGTGGCCCATTCCCACTAGAGAAGGTAAGGCTTGTGATTTCATGTTTTGATTCTTAGTCATTTAGTTTTCTTTGATTTCTAACCATTGTTTTTATTTGCAGGTTTTTCTTGACATTGTTTGCAGGTTTTTCCATTGTAGCTTAGGTTTATTTGCAGGTTTAAAGGAGGTAGAACCCTAACCCATTTTTTATAGAGGGGTTCATCATAGCTTCATTTTCTTCTTTCTACCATTAGATTTAGTTTACTTTTCTTTCCATTTGCTTCTTCTTCTTGTTTAGATTAGCTTAGCTTAGTTTACTGTTCTGCTTCTATTATTTCCATTTTGTTTTCTGCATTTACCATTAGCAGGAACCTACCCTTGTGCCCTATATGAATAAGGGAGCCATTCTAACCCCTATAGTAGGGATAAATCCTTGCTACCAAATTGGCGACCATACCGGGTCGATCCCATATCATCCCTGGGCCAAACTTTTTATTTTCAAGTTTTTAAAATTTTTTCCCTATTTTTTCAGAAATTTCATGTTAAATCTATCTTAAATCCTGTTTATTTCCTTTTTTAGTTACGGCTGAAGCCTTTTCTAGGCAGAACCAAGTCATATTGACCCCAGTACCAGTTACTGTCGGCCAAATTTGGCTCTGTCTCACCAAAAAACCCCATTCCAAAGCAGGGTGCTCATATCAGGGAAAAAGGTGAGACTGGGGCGCACTTAATAGGAAAATAGGTGTGCTCAAGGTGCACTTAATCCCCTGATAAGTGCAACTTCAAACCAATAACTCAGGTTGCAGCTATTTCTGCATTCTGTGTGACCCCCTCGCTCATTTCTGAAAAAATATCGCGGCTCCCTCACTAGATTTGGTTAGAAATGTGCGGCCTATCAAATAGAACTTTAATTTAAGATTAATAGATAGTAATTTTCAGTTTTAGAGGACTGTTAGTGCAGCCCAACCACCTCTGTCCACCATTGCAGGTCATTTTCAGTTTCTGCTTTTATTTTCTGTAAATTATTTCATGAACAATGTGTAAATGTTAAGTAAACCATTATGGCTTAATAAAATGAACTTAGTCTAACTAAAAGAAACTTAAAAGTAACCATCTTGCTTCCTGCTTCCTCCTCTACCCAGTCATCACCCTCCAGGATATTCTGAGATACGACAAAGGGAAAGCTCGTATAGATCTAGGAACTCCATGATATTGTTCCAAACCACTAAAACCAGGTGACTTGGAAGGTAGGGGGGGTAGAGAAGGAGGGCTTCTCACGGCGCTAGGCGTCCTCCCTATTAACCAACCTAGCATCTGGGAGGTGACCTGAGGATCTATAGATGGGATTAGTCCCACTGTGTTGAGAGCCCAACACCTTCTCTTGGTTGAAGAGGAATATGACTGTGAGGTAGACATCTAGTTAGGCCAGCAAACATTCAGGGTTAATCACTGTACTTATTTACGATTTCTGTTTATGCTTGCATACATAACTACAATGACATGAAATCTACCATAATGAATTCATAAACCATATTGTAGCAACCAAGTACTACAAAAACAAGTAAACAAATACACCATACCAACTAATTAACCCAACTCAGTTCATGATGCTGCGTAAGCATTAAAATTTACTAATTTACACTAACTTAAAACAACGATGCAGTATTTGAGCACATAAGTCCCTGACTACTTCAACTGTGGGAAGTACTTGGGATTTTCCCAGAAACTCATTGTGAGGAGTACCACAGGAACCCCAAAGTAGCTAGCCGTTGAGAGGAATTGCCAAGCGAAACGGGCAACGAACCCCTCCGATTGAGTAGAAGCACCCATGAGGAACAAGCCAAGCATTGTCTTTCGACAGTCTTGGTGGTTGAGTGACCACCTACAGCCAATAGAAATCCACTGAAACCGAGGTCCAAACATCATTCCCACCAAGTTTCAGACATAAATCTAACACAATTGATCCTCTGTGATCTTCCTCACACCCAATAGGCGAACTACCACCATTTGGAACACTCAATCAACACCGTCGAAGCTGCTCTCAGTGATCTCCCACACCATCATAGGGCCACACAGTCTCTGATTCTGATTCAGACCCATATCAGTCTAAACCAGACCTACATGCCGCACCATCAAGCCCCTTGGCTAGTACAAATCCAGATCCATTTTCTTGCCTAACCTTAGCAAGTGGACCCATGTCCACATCACAACCTATCACCCACAACCTGGAAAGTTTCTCAAGCACAGTCATGCAGACTGTCATCAGTCAGCTACCACCTAGCCCACTTGCAACACATGGGGGCAATGGCCCCTCCACACACACTGTCCCTCTTGCCACACAGGGGGGAAGTGGACCATCCACTTACATTGCCCCTACTATCATACATGGGGGTAGTGTCCCCGCCACTCATACTATCCCACCCACCATGCTTAGGGCCACTGGCCCATCCGGAATGGTGCCACTGCAAGTACCCCCAAATATGCAGATGCATTATGCACCTACAAACCCCACCACCATCGCAGCCCCATCCCACATTAATTTGGGGCCAAATCTACCCTTCATGGCTCATCTCAACTTGCCTGACTTGGCTAGATTAACAAATGATCCCATCCACCACCAAGATTTTTGGCCACCTATTCTAACTAAGCTACCATCAGACATCCCCAAGTTTGAAGGCAAAGCCGGGGAATGTCCCCAAAACCACATAATTACATTCCATATATGGTGCTCATCCAACAGCATCATAGATGATTCCATTAGGTTGAGGCTATTCCAACGCACCCTTACAGGTGCTGCAGCCAAATGGTACATTGAGTTGCCACAAGCCAAGTACCTTGACTTCAACTCCTCAGCCTTCATGTTCCTATAGTATTTCCAACTCCCTATCAGATATGATGAGGGAGTGGAGATCCTGCTACCCTGCCATCAAAGCATTGCCACTCACATAACTAACCATATCCACGAGTGGTGGCGATGCCGTAGCTTATGAAAAATCCAACTAGAGGACAAGATCTTCTTGGATTGGTTCCTTAAGACTTTGCTCCCGCCCATCGCAAAGGACGTCGCATCTGAATGTCCCCAATTTGAAGAAGAGGCCATACTAAAGGCCCAACAATTTGACCTCATCTATGCCTAGTCTGGATACTTGTATACCATCATTCCAGATGCTCCCCATCCAAGTACCTCCTACCATGATGCATTGGGGGCATCCCACACTGCGGACGGCATCATAGGGTCAGTCTCCCAACAACCACAGCTTTGACCGAGACCACCTGTTGTTACACCACAACCAACCAACATTGCTAGTGTTGCTTACCAGAACCAAGCCCTAGACTATGCTAGAATGATGTCCCAGTCCATAGCAACAACTTCTTATGCACAACCTGTGCCACCGCAACAGGCTCACGCCATGGCTTGGCCAACATAGTAGTATGTGGGGAAAATGCCCACATTTGTGGAACCACCACCCCCAAAAATCTACTATGCATCGCCAGTACAACCTGTGCAAATCTCCACCCCCACTCCACCCGCTCCATTGTGAAAAGTGTTTGCATAACAAAACCGTCCCAACCATCCTGCCCCCAACAATCAACAAGGGCAAGTTAGGAATAACTAGCCCCGCAACCAAGGAAACAACCAACCGTAGGGAGGCAGTCAACAACCAAACCCTCGCAACAATGTCGTGGAAAACTGGCTAACCCAAAACCCCCCACGACCAAATGCACCAAGACACAATGCCCCACTGCACATAAACCAACCATGCACACTCTGTGAGGTCTATAAGTACTATACATTCAAGTGTCCCTTCATGGTTCGTGTGAAACAGGCCATTCAAAATGAGGCCCAACAAGCTGCCAATGCTAAAAACCAAGAACAACCCAACCCGACACCTTAAGGACCTCTCCCTATTGTGCTTCAAAACCCACTACCAGTCCAAGGATTGGTGGCAACCAAATTCCCTCCGCAAACCCATCCCAATGCTCTGGGGGCACCTCCCATGGCTGTAACAGGTGTTCACCACCTGCTAGCCATGACGACTGAAGAGGTCAACTTGCAAACTCGACGGAATCAATATGGTACCACCACCGAACCTGTTGACTCATTAGCAGCATCCACATCTAAGACATTCAACATGCCTCTTTAATTACCCCCGTTCCCACACCCCCCCATATGTAGAGTTGCCAATAATGCCACAACTGGAGCTGCAGTCAGCTATAGCATTGTGGATGATTTGGACCAAACACCAACCTCCATGTATGCTCTTGAGGTACTTAAAACATGCCCAATGTAGTGAAAATCCTTACTAGACGCTCTAGGGTCAGTAGACCCCTCCGACTCCAAATTGATCACCTTTGACATGGAGAATGAGGAACTGCGTATGCCCTCCACTATCACCTTTCAAATCTCAGTCTCCATCAAGAATTTGGTTGTGCATTGATGCATAGTGGATGACGGGGCATCCATGTGCATCATGTCTACCTTGGTTTGGGAGAAGCTTGGATCACCAATTCTGCAGGTCCTCCATGACTCTGTGGGATTATGATGGACATCCCACTGAAGCCCAAGGATCAATACTCCCTCATGTCCCCATCACATTAGCTGGGAAGACAGTCCTAATTGACATTGAAGTCATCAATGCTCAACTAGACTATAACCTCCTCCTCAGGAGGAGTTACATGTATGCCATGCAAGCAGTCGCATCAACTGTCTTCCACCTCATGATGTTACCCCACGAAGGGAAAATTGTGACAGTTGACCAGCTCACTTACCATGATCCACAAGGGTTAACAGTGCATGCCAACGTTATCCCTACCATCACCACCATTGAGCCGCAAGTCATGACCACACACGCTAATGTCATCCCTGCAACCAACACTGTGGTTGAAAAGACACCAACCTCTCCACCGTTGAATGTGGGCCCTAGCTTGTTTACCTATCCCACCATGATGGCTCCTTTCCCGTTGGTGTCACCACCACCAACAAAAAAGCAAATTTTGGACTTGTGCATGGTCTCTTCAAGCACTGCAACCATAGCCCCAACCACAAACACAACATCGTCCGTATCCACAACACTAACAATAGCTGCAACATCACTCGTAGCAGCAGCATTACGCACAGCTGCAACCACAACTGCATCCCCACATGCAACCATCAGGGAGTTATTTGGGCTCATCCCCAATCCATATGATTCCCTTTCTCTTTCCCCCACCTGGTGTCATGAGAAAACCGGTAATGACCACCTTAATCCTACCCAATTTTACATTGGGATTTCCAGTGTGGTATCTTGATCCACCGGCTCAACCAGCAATTCCCCATGTTTTTTTAACCCTGATGCAACCTATCGCGGTTGAGTCTCACCCTCCACCCTGTCTGCACAAGCCAACCTCCACACCCGCACTCGCACCACCCCAGCCCAAAAGAGCCAAGTTCAAGAATGCCAAAGCCACCCCAGAACCATGACAAGTCCCACCTTGCACTGTCTGCGAGCAACAAAGCCATCCAACTCAGAGTTGCCCTAAAATCCCAATGATCCATGCGCATTTATATGCCATGGATACAAATGAAAAAATCCCCGTGGTTGAACTCCCAACTGCATCGATAGTTAGAAACAAGTCATTGAGAACAAACCATGCTTGTGCTCTCTGCGGTCTATATGGACATTATTCTCACCGTTTCCAAAACTTGTCCAAGTATTGAATGGCTCTAACCAACCTTGGATAGCATTCCCTTGAATATGAGATCACTATGATCGAAGAAGTCCATCCCCCACCTCCTTCTTCAGACACCATGTCCATTTACATGATGTCTAGTTCTATAGACCCTCTTGTCTCCACCATCACTGATGGTTCGTCATACCTTTCTCTTCTATTGTTTCCCTAGACACCGTCACAAACTCAGTTACCAGTGAAATAATGGGTTTCATTCCCACTCAACATGATCCTTTTCCTTTTCCTTTTCCTACCATTCAAGATCGTGAGCAAGTATGTCTTAACAACTCGCAATCTACATGATTTCACACTCGGAGATCCTGTGTGGTACCTTGAACCACCTACCATACCTCTGAGGCCCCAAGATGTGTTGAATCATGTCCAACCAATCGATATGATGTTGCACCTACCTCCAAGTCCATCAAAGACTCCTCTCTTCTCCAGGCCTGCCCCTCTTCCTCCAATAGAGACTGGGGGCAAGGAAACCAAAGCCACAACCAATACCATTTTCATGATATCTAGCACTACTTTCCCTTCCATCTTGTCGGCTGTGGAAGATCCATCTGATCTATCCCAGCACCACTTACGCGATGATGGAGAGATCTGTAAGACCGCCTTCGGTTTTACCCCATTCCATTTAAACCATAGTGTGGAATCGGTTCTTCTCATAAAATACCAGATTTTATCACCCTTCCTTGCCTAACGACCTTTGTCTCAGCAAGGGGGCATACCTCTTCGCTGAATTAGATGGTTGACTCTTGAAGAATCCATGCAATGGCCTTCACCTCAAGAGATCTTATGCCTAAAACCACCACTATGAGTCCCTTATAGCGTATTTTTTTCCCTTTTTGTTTTTCAACATTTTTTCACCACAAGTCAGGGGCAACACCATCAGCTGCTAATCCAAATTCACCTGGAGCCGGTTCGAGACACCTCTCACACCTTTGAGCCCAAATGAGACCACTGTCTCATGTTTAAAAAATCAATTTCGGGACCATTTCCCACCAGTCACCTCGATTTATGAGCCATGACATGATGACGCAAGTGTCTACGGACCTGTACTTGTATCACACTTCCCGGCCACTACTCATGCGAGTGTTCGGGCCACCACCCATTAAGGACTATAAGTTTAGCTTTTATTTTGCATTTTTAACACATAGTTGTCTTTTCCATTCATCGCACCTGACATGGACATCTGGATCATCGTCCACAAAAAAAATTATTTTTCTTACACGTATTTGGCATATAAATGCCTTCGGACTTGTACTCAAATTGCATGTGGTCAAGTTCATCCACCACAACACACACACATGCTCTCCTGTCCTCTGTCCGAGAGCCACCTCAATTTGCGTGCCTCTATTGCACCAAGTTACAATCCTCTGTCGCAATCTATCCCATGCATGTATTGGTATGTTTGAGAGCCCTCTACTCCGTCCATACTATGTGGATGACCTTTGGACTTCTATCCACCGTCCCGACATGGAGCACCACATGTGCCACCATCAGTTGACCACATGGGAGTTTTGTTTAAGCTCTTTTCTGACTCTTCAAAACAATGAAAAGATTATTGAGCATAGCTGCTTCCTTTCCCGCTCGCTAAAGTATAGGAACGGGTGTCTACATCGTCTTGTTTACCTCCTTTTGCGGACGATGTAGACCATTTCATGAAAAGGACCTCCTTGGCACACTAAAGCCAAGACCATTCCCCTCTACATACTTTTATGCTTTCTCGGGCAGAGGGGTCGCACTAAACGAAAAATCTCACCACCGGTTGTCATTAAGCTCTTTTCCAGCTGTCTCAATAAGAAAATATCACCAAGCAAACTTGATTTCATTCATGCTTGTAAAAGTATTTGACTGACCGTCCAGTCAGTATAGGTTTACCCTTTTCCATCCTGATTGGACTACCAATGGTAAAGAAGTCTCTTATCCTTTCCAGGATGGGCGAGCTCTCCTATGTATACTTTTATCCTTTTTCGGCCACAGGAGACTACCAATGAAAAAGATCCCCCACTGGAGTCTTCTTCACGCTTTCAGACTCTCTAAAATTGAAAGCACCATCGAGCATTTACCTTCTCGAGCTCGCCAAAAATCCACGAGATCGTACCACAACAGTGTCCCTAGAAACCACCCCACAGAAAAAAGTTTGACAGCATCCCCAAATTGGGTCGCCTTTGTTCAGAGTACTCTACAATGTGTCTTCCTTGAATCCCATCAGTATCAAAAGTATCCACCTCCTCCAAGTATTTCCCATTTGCAACAACATTCTCGGTATTACAGCTATGATCCCATTCCCTTGAGTCAGTTTCATTTGCTGCCTGCTCCACCATGCCATCATACTCTGAACAAAGGAAGTTTGACTCTCCCACTCCCCCCCTGCCCCTATTAAGTTCTTTCCCTTCCCTCCCCTCCCCCCCCAATTCAATGAGTCAGTTTGCAGATTTCTTTACACCTTTTGGTTTTCTCCCTCGCACTCCTGGTGAAGGAAACATCATTTCCTTGACTAGGGGTAGATCTCCCTCTGTTGATGCCAACACAGATATTCCAGAGGATAGACCCATAGGTCTCTGTACCTTGGTTTCATTAACATCATTGATGAGTTCCTTAGACCACTTGAGAGGAGTCTTTAGTGCCTCTTGGGATGGTTGTTTCTCACGTGCTCAACTTCAACTCCATCATCGCACCATTGAGATTCATACAGGGTTTGTTCCACATAGTACTTGGTCGAAGACCCTGGATGTCACATGACTCTAGCACATTGGTGAGTCCACTTGAGGGACCAAAATAGGTCATGTCCCTTGTGATTTCTGGGTTTCGTTGGAGACAGTGTTCAGAAGCCCCAACAGTGCTTCGATATGCCTTTATGATTGATACAACATACTTGTATTGTAGAGACTCTGACTCTGAATCAACGAGTCCACACAGCTATGTTCCATATCTAG
Source organism: Pseudotsuga menziesii (assembly GCA_001517045.1). Classification (NCBI taxonomy): domain Eukaryota; kingdom Viridiplantae; phylum Streptophyta; class Pinopsida; order Pinales; family Pinaceae; genus Pseudotsuga; species Pseudotsuga menziesii. Next base: position 24,016 of record LPNX011010322.1, read on the forward strand.
CAGGCTGTCAGTCATGAATATATAGCATTCCATGAGAATGCCATGGGTCCAATGTACTAGATCAGTATTGTATTCAGCCTCACATAGAGGCAACCAGCATTGTAACACCAGTTGTATATGATCGGCTCTTATATTTTAGAGCATAGATCAAATGATTCTCTTGACATTGTCACGAGCATGGGAATTCCCATCTCGTCCATATACATGTCACACATTTATTGTATCTAACCCATTAATGGGAACCAAATTAATACAAAAACCAAAAGCCACCATGCCCAAGCCCCAGAAGCATCACCTCTACACAGTAAATCCTATGATGTTCGTCGATCATACGTTGAGCTCCTGCCCTCACACATCAGGGGGAAACCTGTTAACCCAAAAAGCCCCCACATAACTCTCTATGGCCTACACCACCCAAGGACACAATCTCACAACCCCCATATCATTCCATCATACCTTCCATTAGACCCCCACACCTCCAAAAGAGCCCAAGGATGAGAAAAAGGGCTAAAAACCCCAAAAAGGAGCCCAAAATAGCCCCCTAGGAGCTAAAGCCCTCAAAAAGGGGCTAAAGTTAGGGCATAAGGGGCTAAAAGCCCAAAAAAGGGGCTAAATCCCTGACCAAGGGCTTAAAACCCTAAACCCCTTGGAAAAGCTATAAAAGGAGGGTGGGGGGTCACTCTCGAAACACTTCTACCATTGCCTATTGTTATGCTGCATGTGGATGCTTTGAGACCTTTGTCTCTCAAACCACCCACACTCCCTCTCCTTCATCTCCATTTCCATTTGAGTCATTTCTCTCCAACCAATAGAGAGAGGCTTCCACAAGCTAGGGCACGGTGGCCCATTCCCACTAGAGAAGGTATACTTGTGCTTTCATGTTTTGCTTCTTAGTCATTTAGTTTATTTGATTTCTAACCTTTGTTTTTATTTGCAGGTTCTGCTTAACATTGTTTGCAGGTTTTTCCATTGTAGCTTAGTTTTATTTTTAGGTTTTAAGGAGGCATAACCCTAACCCATTTTCTGCAGAGGGGTTCATCATAGCTTCGTTTTCTTCTTTCTGCCATTAGATTTAGTTTACTGTTCTTGCCATTTGCTTCTTCTTCTTGTTTAGATTAGCTTAGCTTAGTTTACTATTCTCTTTCTATTATTTCCATTTTTTCTGCATTTAACATTATTAGGAACCTACCCTTGTGCCCTATAGGCATAAGGGATCCATTCCTGCCCCTGTAGTAGGGAGAAATCCTTGCTACAAGTGCCATTTCCCCACTACCTTGTTGTCAACCAATATAATCTTGATAGATTCAAATGGATAAGTGAAAAAATGATGGTTTATGGATGAATGGACTATTATTGATATATTATATTAGTTTAATTTTCATTACATAAGAATTTGGAGTCATTTTGTTGAGTTTCATAGCATTTACAGAATTTTTCCTATCATTTCCCCCAAGGTTGAAACTAGTATTTTTGCATCTGATTTAAGGGAGTTATAGAATACATTAAAAGTTAAATGGTGTTGAATATGATTTAATATTTATTTCCTTTACATGTCCCATACTTCTCTTCAGAAATTTTAGTTTATTTTGGAGCTTTTCAGAAACCGTTTCCAGCATTTACACAGGGGGAATTGGAACTCCAATTTGCTAGTAAAGACTCCTACGTTGATCAGAATATAAAACTAGTTTTGAGAAGTGATTGGAGGGATATAAATCATATATCAAAATAATATTCAATCCTTAATATCATTCATACAAACTATGAGAATATTTGGGAGCATTTTGACCAATTTGTAGACCTAGACATCTAAACTAGTCAAAGGTCAAATTAGGGAAACAAGTGAAAAATTAGTCATTTAATGAAATTTCTTAAAAAAGGAAATTACAAGAATTGACTATTTAGAAGCACGCAAAGTTAATATTGACTTTTACAACAAGACATTTGAATTCCTGGATGGAGAACGAAACCCAAAGGTTGTAAGAGGCATTTCAAAGGTGTTTTTTTTAGGAAGATTTCAGTAATGCAATCGAATAAGTTATGTAGGAAAGGTTGTAGATTGTATGTAGCCCATGTTTTGGAGGAAATGAAGAATGAAAATCATAGGCTAGAGGACTATCATGTATTGCAATAATTCAGGGATATTTTCTCTTATGATATTCCCGGACTTTCTCCAAAAAGGGGCATTGGTTTTACAATTGACCTTGTGCCTAGAGCAGCACCCGTGTCCAAGACACCCTACATCAGGAGCACACCCGAATTACTAGAGATAAAAAACAGTTGTAGGAATTGTTGGAAAACAAATATATCAGGCCAAGTGTGTCCCTATAGAGAGCACCAATTCTATTTGTGAAAAATAAATATGAGACACTCAAGTTATGTATTGACTACATGCAATTGAACAAAGTCACTGTGCATAATAAATGCCCTTTACCTCGAATTGATGACCTTTTTCATCAAATTAGAGGAGAACATGTATTTTCAAAGATTAACTCCAGGTTTGGTTACCATCAGGTAAGAATGTATGAGGAGGATATTCATAAGACAACCTTTAGAAAAAGGTGTGGAAACTATGAGTTTGTGGTGGTACTATTTGGTCTGACAAATGCACCAACTACATTCATGTGTCTCATCAATAGTGGTTTTAGAAAGTATCTGGTTGTTGTATTCCTAGCTGACATTGTTATATATTCAAAGAATGAAGAAGAGCATGAAGCCTCATCTTAGAATGACATTGAAATGTCTAAGGGAGCATAAGTTGTATGCAAAGTTGATCAAATGTGACTTTTATAAAGATAAAATCCATTATTTGGGTGGCATTATCTTAGATGAAGGAATATATGTGGACACTGGGAAGATTGAAACCATTATGAATTGGACAAATCCAAGAAATGTGATAGACATGAGGTATTTTATGGGACTTGTAGGGTACTACAGGAGGTTCATAGAAGGATTCTTCAAGGTCGCACATTCAATCACTTCCTTGCAAAGGAATGGGATTTATTTTGTATGGACATGAAGATGTGAGGAGAGATTCAAACAGTTGAAGAATATTCTCACAAGTGCACCAATTTTGAAAATTACAAACCCAGAAAAATACTTTGTGGTGTGTATCGATGCATGAAATCAAGGACTTGGAGGAGTTCTTATGCAATACAACCACATGGTATGCTATGAGTCAAGAAAGTGGAAGAAACATGAGAAGAAATATGCTAATCGTGTTTTAGAACTTGCAGCCATAGTACATGCTCTTAGGATGTTGAGGCATTACTTAATGGGATGGAAATTTGAGCAAAGGACATACCATTGTAGTATGAAATACTTGTTTGATCATCCAACTTTAAATGGTAGACAAGTTAGATGGTTGGAATTTTTGTATGAATTTGATTTTGAAATAAAACAATTAAAGGGAAAAGAAAACAAGGTGGCTGATGCACTCAGTAGGAAGGTAGATGAAATGCATGTGGCATCTCTTAGTATTTTCCAACCAGATTTAAGGAAGCATATTATTAAACATATTATTGAGGATGAAATGTATGTGCAAATAAAGGCCAAGTTGCATCAGTAAAACCTTGAAATGAAGTACGAGGGATATAAATTGGAAGAAGATGAACTTCTTACTTATAAGAATAGAGTTTATATTCCAAATGTGCCATACTTGAGGATAATTGTTATGGATGAGATCCATCAAACTCCATATTCTAGTCACCCAGGATATCAGAAAATAATTGCTACATCCAAAAGCAGTATTTTTGGCCAGGAATGAAAAAGGACATAGTTGAGTATATTTCTAAGTGCATGAAATGTCAGCAGGTGAAGGTTGAGCATCAACACCTAGTAGGTTTATTGCAACCTTTTCGAGTTCTGGAATGGAAATGGGATGTGATTTCCATGGATTTTATTACAAGATTGCCAATGACTATGAGACAACATGATTCCATCATGGTTGTAGTGGACAAGTTAACAAAGGAATCACATTTTATACCAGTTAAGTCCACATATAAAGATGATTCCATTACAAACAATTTCATGAAGGAAATTTTCATATTGCATGGATTTCCTAAGGAAATAATTTTTGATAGATATACCAAGTTTACTTCCAGTTTTTAGAAGGGTTTGTTTGCAGATTTGGGTACAAATATGAAGTTTAGCATCGCCTACCATCCTCAAACCGATGGGAAAACAAAGAGAGTGAATCAAATGCTTGAAGACATGCTTTGCATGTATGTAATGGACAATCCATTCAAGTGGGAGGATTATTTACACTTGATATATTTTTTTATAATAATGGACAAAAAGGATCACTATGAATGTGTACATATGAAGCTTTGTATGGAAGAAGGTGTAGGAAATCAGTGCCTTGAGATAATCCAGTGAACATGATTATTCTTGGTCTAAAATTGCTTAAGGAAATGGAGAAAGAGGTTGGAAAGATCAGGAACAACCTGAAAGCAAACCAAGATAGACAGAAGAGCTATATAGATTAGCATAGAGTGCATAGGGAGTTCAGTATTGGGGAACATGTTTATCTTAGAGTGAGGTAAGGAAGAGTTCATTGAAGCTTGGGAGTTGCGCAAATTCGTCACCTAGATATTGTGGGACATTTGAAGTGATTGAAAGAATAGGGCCAATTTCATATAGACTTGCATTTCCTGCTAGCACTAGAGCTCCTAATGTTTTTCATGTTTCTTTGCTTGATAAATATGCACATGATCCTAACCATGTGATCAATTGGGATGTGACCCAGGTGGAACCCTAGCGAGAGTTCCAAATTGATCCATTGCGCATCCTCGACAAGAAGGTCACAGTGCTCTGGAACTGAGCTGTTGGATAGTTAAAAGTGCAGTGGAAGGACTACGGTCCTAATGAGGCTACACGGGAGTGGGAGGATGACATGAGAGTGGCACATCCATTTTTGTTAAATTCTACAGAGCACTGAGGACAGTGCCAATGTAGGAAGAGGGGAATGTAATACCCGAGTTTTGTATTAAAATTGTACATGATGTAAATATTGCTATTAAATCATGGCAAGGAGCTCAATTCTAATGCTCTGCCATTAATTTTTTGTTTTGTATATCGACGATCAAGATCAATGCCAATGATTATAGTGCTAGTTATTCACAATATACTTTTCAAGATATCATGTAATTACGCAATTTAATAAAATTCCCACAACTAGCTATGCATTACAACAAAAAATATTGGGGCATGATTTCACAAGGAATAGGGACAAGAGTTATTGAAACCCTTCACCCAATATGGTGAGGCTAGATGTCAATGGGAGAACCCTCAAGCTCTCAAATACCCTTTTTTTCCTTTGCACTCAATCATTCAATTCTTCCAGAAGTTGGTTGAGGAAGTTAATGCCTTGGGAAGGGAGAGGCATGGAAGTTGATTTTGTTCCTGAAAAAACATTCATCCTAGGGGAACATGTATTCTAACTTATGGGGAAAGTAAGCACTAGGAACGTGTTCCCATTCCTTTTCCCTCAGTATCTAGAATTATTCATGGATTATTCTTTCTTCCTCATTCACACAAGGAGGGAGGACTCACTCCATCATCGATTCATTTGATCCCTATCCTGACGTAGAGTATCATCCCAGAGACACGACAAGAGCCAACATAGGCATTTGTTTCACATTTTGCAGTGTATCTCTTCATCTATCCTTGGTTGGGAACCCTGGTTGTTTGTTTTACATTGTTTTGTTTTGTATTACAGAGTGGTATGGAACCTTGGTTGTCTATGTTATAGAGTGGAACCCAGTTTTGTTGTGTCACCTTGTGGTTTGTTGTCATGTGTACCCTAGTTTGGGTATGAACTATATGCAAGAAATACGAGTGGAAGAGGCACATAATTGGCTTGATAAACCTAGTGAATAGAGGAACATCACAAAAAGATAAGAGTGGTTGGTGAATCTACTATGCACACCCTGAAGAGAACTATAAGAGAAGGTATGGCCTAAGGGACTGTGTAGCATAGAAGGGGATACTTCCTTGTGTTATGTGGGTATTTATTGTGGATTCTAGGATAGATAGATCTTGTGAAGGTTTTGCTAGCCCTGTGAAGGAGCTCACTAGCTTATAATTTCTTTCTTTCCATTGTCATAGCAGCCTGATAAACCCAAATGTAGATTGGCTTGGATGACATCCTGATAAACCCATTTGTATATTGGCTTGGCTGAGAGCCTTATAAACCCAATAATATATTATATTAGTTGAACAATGTGATAGACCCAACTATAGGTTGGATTGGCTATGTCTTGATGTGCATTTTTCCATGTGTGAACCAATTCTTGAGTATCTTGATAAACCCAACAATGTGTTGGCTTGGATGAGTAGCCTTATAAACCCAACTATTAGTTAGCTTGGATGGACCTTAATGTGAGTATTGGTCATGCATGAATCACTGCATGAGTAGCCTAGTAAACCCAATGGTGTTTTGGCTTGGTTGAAAAACCTGATAAACCCAACTATTAGTTGGCTTGGCTGGACCTTAATGTGAATATTTTCTATGTGTGAGTCACTACCTATAGCCTGATAAACCCCATTTTTTATTTCCTTGGATAGAAAGCGTGATAAACCCAACTGTATGTTGGCTTGGCTGTGTTTGATGTGTCATGTCTATGTATCATCCTGTACTTGTTGATGTATATGTAACTTTGGAATGTATTCACTTGTATATTTCATGTATTGTACCCCGATGTTTATTCTGGGAAGTATCTATAATGTAATTGAGTCATGTCATGCCCCAATGTTCCTATCGGGAGATTATATAATGTAAACAAGTCATGTCAAGTCATTGTAAGAAACCCTCCTATTGATCAAGGGTTAAAGTCCCTGCAGTTCCGGGGCACTAGGATTATTAGACTCTCCTAGAGAATTCGGACCTAGTAGGGTTTAGTCAAGTCAGAAATTAGTATAAATAGAGAGCTAGCCTCTCTACTTAGTACACACTCACTCACACTCATTTGTAGCGCATAGCTGAGGAAGAAGAAGACACTGGGTCTAGGAATAAAGAGGTTATTGCTGTCGGGAGATCATCTTACTGTTTTGGGTCTTACTTTTGGTGTTGATTCTATCTCTGAGGAAGTTGTGGGGTTTTATCCATTTATGGTTTCCCTGAGGAAAAACAATGTGTTCATTGTCTCTTGTGTTTGATTGGTGTACTTTTTATTCTCTCAGTTAAAGATCCTAACATAATGCTAGCTTAAATGATAAAATCTAACATGATATCAGAGCTAACATGAGAAGAATACACTATGCAGCTGCGGGAACTAGAGATTCATACTTTGTGTATCTCTCTCCACAAATTTTTTAGAAAAATAAGGTTGGAATAACTCTCCTCCCTAGGGGGCATCTTTATTTCGAAGCAGAATCCAATTATGAGGTTTTTCAGTTTTGGAACCGACACTCTTGCCAGAAATTAGGGCTTTCCATAGAAGTGGAATTTTTCAGTGAGCCTAGGCCTAGATTGATCTCCTCCCCAAAATATAAGTTTAGAGATCAATATCAAAGCATTTGGTTGGACGGAACTACGAAAAATCAAAACCCTAATCTGCTCTTGAACCAGCACTACAAAAATTCAGCTCCAAATCCAGATCCGACATCTTGACCTGGGAAGAACATAAACCAGAAGATGACTCTGAGAAACCAACTAAAGAATGTAAAGATCCAGAATGCTGAGACCATCCAGTCCTACTTTACAAGGGTCTCTCAGATCAAGGTACAACTGGAAGCAATAAATGAAGAAGTGGAGAATGCAGAGGTTGTGATGACCACCTTGAATGGTCTTCCTAGATCATGGGACTCCTTTATTCAAGGGATATGTGCCAGAAAGAAGTTATTCAAGTTCAGCAGACTATGGGAAAAATTCTCTCAATAAGAATCTCAGATAGCAACTCGAGAAGAAAAGATGGGAAGTGAAGATCAAACCCTCACAGTTCATTCCAAGAAAAGCAAAAGAAGTTCTCATCACTCCAGAGGTAAGCGTTTCTATAAAACTAACTCTAGAAAAGATTTGTCTAGAAGATGATGTTATACATGTGATGAAGCAGGACACTTTGAAAAAGATTTTCCTAAATGACAAAATAAGAAAAAGGGAAACAAGAGAAGACATCATGCTCATGCTATAGAGGATGATGAACTATCCAAGAAGAGAACCAGATATGAAAGTGAAGATTATTCAAGTGATGAAGAATATGTCTTGATTTCTTCTCTTACGGGAAACATCACACATGGAAGCAATGATTGGCTTATAGATAGTGGGGCTTCCAAACATATGACAGGATTCAAAGAGTCTTTTGTAAAACTTTCAGAACATGAATCACCTCACAAGGTGAAACTTGGAGATGACTACCAGTATCCAATAAAAGGTAGTGGGGAATCCTCCTATAATATGGACTATGGAAAGTATATGAAGATGCAAGATGTATTGTTTGTACCAAGACTCAAGAAGAAACTTCTCTCCGTATCTACATTAGATGCAAAAGGCATGAGGGTTGCATTTATAGATGGCCAAGTTATCATGTGGCCAAAGGGAAAGACTATTAATGATGCAATAGTAATTGGGGAACAAGAAGGAGGTCTATAAAAATTGAAGGGACATCTAGAACAAGCCTTGGTCCATGACATAGTAGAGCCAAATGAACTTTGTCATAGAAGGCTTTCACATGTGCATTACAGAGCACTACCACTTGCAAGCAAAGCTGTTGAAGGTCTTCTAGAAATTCAAGAAAAACATGATGGGTTATACAAAGGATGTGTGAAATGAAAGAATACAAAGAAGACATTTCCAAGTAGTGACAAAAAAGAAAAAGGAATCTTGGAAATCATCCACTCCAATGTATGCAGCCCAATGTCATCAAGATCACTAAGCGGGTATGTATACTATGTTTCTTTTATTGATGACTTTTCTAGGAAGACATGGACTTACTTCATGAAGAACAAAGATGAAGTATTCAACAAGTTCAAGGAATTCAAAGCCTTGATCGAGAATCACACAGAAAAGAAGATCAAGACCTTTCGATTAGATAATGTGGAGAATTCACATCAAATGAATTCAAAGAGTTATGCAAAGACTCAGGGATTAAGGAGTTGTCCACTCCATATAATCCAAAACAGAATGGGATTGCAGAAAGGAAGAAGAGAACTATCATGGAAGCTACAAGAGTAATGCTTCATGATCAATATCTTCCTATGCATCTATGGGCAGAAGCTTCCAGAACAACAGTGTATGTACAAAACTGTACTTGACATAGAGTGCTCAAGAACAAGACACCTAAAGAAGTCTTTTCCGAAAAGAAACCAGAAGTCATCCATCTCAGAATATTCGGCTGTCCAGTGTACATACACATTCCAAAAGAGAAGAGGAATAAATTAGATCCTTCAGGAAAGAAGGGTATATTTGTGGGATACTCTGAAAGATCAAAGGCTTACAGAATATACTTCCTAGGAATCAAGAAGATCGACATCAGCAGGGATGTGACATTTGATGAAGACTCAACTTACAACAAATCTAGAAAGAGACTTGCTGAAGAACCTGTAGAAGTAGAAGCACCCAAAATTCATGATACAACCATGAATGAAGAAGCTCAAGAAGAAGATCGAGAATTTGAAGAACCTCAAGAACCTGTAGATCCACCTTAGGAGAAGAATCCTCATAAGTGGAAACTTGCTTGGGCATGAGAAGCTATCCAAGGTGCGAAAAGATATGGGACTCCAGAAGAGAATCACAGAGAAAGAAAGAGGACTAGATCCTGCTCTGGGTATGTAGCATTACTATGTGATTTCATTGATAAAGAACCTTCCAATTATGAAGAAGTGGCAAAACGAAAAGAATGGAAGGATGCTATCATCGAAGAGTATCAATCGATCATGAAGAATGATGTTTGGGATGTTGTCCTAAGACCAAAAGGGAATTCAATTGTAACTTCCAAATGGATCTACAAGGTCAAGCATGTTGCAAATGGTAGCATAGAGAAATATAAAGAAAGATTTGTTGCACGTGGTTTCTCCCAAAAAGAAGGAATAGATTATGAAGAAACGTTTTCACCTGTAGCTAAATACACTTCCATCAAATTAGTACTTGCTTTGGATGCAGTGATGAAATGGGAGATACACCAAATGGATGTCAAGACAACTTTCTTGAATGGTGTAGTAGAAGAGGAAGTGTATGTGGAGCAGCCACTTGGTTTTGAGACACATGACATGGAGTCTCATGTATGTAGATTGAAGAAAGCCCTGTACGGTTTGAAACAGGCACCCAGGACATGGTACACTATAATTGACATCTTTCTATCTAGTTTGGGCTTTACCAAGAGTAAATTAGATTCCAAAATTTACTGCAAGGTCGAAGATGGAAACCTAGTGATGCTCCTACTGTATGTAGATGATATGTTTGTAACAGGTATGGATGAGTTGATTGCTGATACGAAGAGAAACCTTGCTAACAAGTTTGAAATGAAGGAATTGGGTATGATGCATTATTTTATAGGCATGGAGGTGAGGTAGAGTGTAGATGGAATTTCCCTGGGACAAGGGAAATATATAGTAGAGATCCTGAAGAGATTTGGGATGATGGACTACAAGGCCATAACCACACCTATGGCATTGAACCTAAAGTTATTGAGTGATGCTTCATCAAAAGCGGTTGATGATATGATCTATCATCAGATGATTGGGTCCTTGATGTACTTGATGAACACAAGACCAGATATTTTCTTTGCTGTGAACACCTTGAGCTAGTTCTTGACAGATCCAAGAAATGTTCACTTAATTGCTGCAAAGCATTTTCTGAGGTACTTGAGGGGTACAGTTGATTATGGGCTCAAGTATGATGCAAATTAGAAGATTAACCTAGAGTGTTACATTGATTCATACTGGGCAGGAAGTGCCATCGATAGGAAGAGCACTTCAAGGTGTTGCTTCAGTATGGGATCAGGTGTGATCTCTTGGTTTAGCAGGAAGCAATCCTATGTGGCACTGAGTACAGCTGAGACAAAGTATGTTGTAGCTTGTTTAGCTATTTGTGACATAGTATGGCTAAGGAAGGTACTGTCTGATTGATTTGATCTCCAGCTAGATGCTACTTATATATATTGCGACAACCAAAGTTGTGTGAAGTTGTTGGAGAACCTAGTGTTCCATGACAAGTCGAAGCATATCGAGATCAAGTATCACTATATCAGGGATATGGTGCAGAGAGGAGCAGTGAAGCTCCAATATGTTGCAATGGATGAACATATAGCTGATGTGTTGATGAAGCCATTGGCCAGAGTGAATTTTGAGTACTTTAGGGAGAAGCTTTGTGTTCTCCAGATCGAGATCTCCCTCAAGGGGAAATGATGAGTCCGTGAGTCATTCTAACATGGTGAGAGGATTGCTTCCTTCCATCATCAGATGTAAAGGCTGAGCTATTCTATCATGGTGAGAGGATTGGTTCCTTCCATGTCAGATATGAGTGCTGAGCCATTTTGATGTGACTATAGGATTGGTTGCTACATGATCAAATATAAGGGCTATTGCCATTCTTTGAATGGAGGTACCTGGTCAGTTACCAGGAAAACTCAGTCTAGGACTGAGGGCCATTCTGATATGACTGTGAGATGTGTTCTCACATGATCAGATATGAGTGCATGACAATTCTAATGCGATTTATGGATGTCTTCCCACTTGATTAGATATAAGGGTTGTTTCCATTCTGTCATGGTAAGAGGATTGTTTCCTTCCATGTCAGATGTGAGTGTCAACCATTCTAATGTGACTGCAAGATTGGTTCCTACATGATCAGATGTAAGGGCTACTGCCATTCTATCATGGTGAGAGGATTATTTCCTTCCATGTCAGATGTGAGTGTCATCCATTCTGACTTAGGGTCAGATGTAAGGGCTACCGCCTTTTTTATGAGTCAAGGTTAGATGTGAGTGCTGGCTATTATGATGTGACTATAGGATTGTCTCCTGCATGATCAGATGTAAGGGCTACCACCATTCTATCATGGTGAGAGGATTGCTTCCTTCCATGTTAGATGTGAGTGCTAGCCATTCTGTCTTAGGTTTAGATGTAAGGGCTACCACTTTTCTGACGATTCAAGGTCAAATGTGAGTGCCAGCCATTCTGACTTAGGTTCAGATATAAGGAGTACTTCCATTCTATGAATGGAGGCACTTGGTCAGTTACCAGGAACCCTCAGTCTAGGACTGAGTTCCTTTCTGATGAGTCAAGGTTAGATGTAAGTGCTGTGCCTTTTTGACGAGTCAAGGTCAGATGTGAGTACTTTCCATTTTGACGTAGGGTTAGATATAAGGGCTACCAAACACCTACAAGGAGGTAGGACTAAAACCAACATGAAAAAGGGCGGGCTTTGTAGAACTTCCTGTGACAAGAAGAATCATGAGATGGCACATATGATGATGACCAAGTAATGATCCAGATCGAGCTATGATTCATATCTAGTTATGATGTCTCTGAGATGATCCAGATTGAGTTATGATCCAGATCCAGTAGTGATGATCCAGATCGAGTGATGATCCAGATCTAGTGATGATGATCCAAATCAAGTGATGATCCAGATCTAGTGATGATGATCCATATCGAGTAATGATCCTAATCCAAGATGAAGATGACTTGAAGATGAATATGACTTGAAGATGAAGATGATTTGAATATGAATATTACTTGAATATGCAAATGATGAGATGATCCAGAGAAGAATACCAGTACTAAAAAATTGTGCTGGGAGAATACCTTCCTAGTTAAGAGGGAGTGTTGATGTATATGTAACTTCGGAATATATTCACTTGTATATTTCATGTATTGTACCCCGATGTTTATTCCGGGAAGTATCTGTAATGTAATTGAGTCATGTCATGCCCCAATGTTCCTATAGAGATATTCTATAATGTAAACAAGTCATGTCAAGTCATTGTGGGTAACCCTCCTATTGATCAAGGGTTAAAGTCCCCGTAGTTTCGAGGCATTAGGGTTATTAGATTCTCCTAGAGAATTTGGCCCTAATAGGTTTTAGTGAAGTCGGGAATTAGTATAAATAAAGAGCTAGCCTCTCTATTTAGTACACACTCACTCACACTCAGTTGTAGCACATAGATGAGGAAGAAGAAGACACCGGGGATAGGAAGAAAGAGGTTACTGCTGTCGGGAGATAATCTTACTATTTTGGGGTTTTTGCTTTTGGTGTTGATTCTATCTCTAAGGAAGTTGTGAGGTTTTCTCCATTTATGGTTTCACCAAGGAAAAACACTGTGTTCATTGCCTCTTATGTTTGATTGTTGTACTTGTTATTTTTTCAGTTAAAGATCCTAACATGATGCTAGCTTGAATGAAAAAATCTAACAGTTCTTCCCTAGTTCCTTGTGGAAATCATGCCTAGCTCGAGGGAGACAGTTGTGTTGAGATATTGGTGAACACAACTGGCATATGGTTGGGTGGAACATTGCAATGGCATAGCTAGTTGCGAGATAGCTTCATATTCAAGATAAGTATTCTCTATATAAATTATGCAATGTATTTTTTTTAAGAAATATTATGAATGTGTTGAATTCTTGCTAAAGATTCAAGTAGAGTTGATTGTTGTTATACTTTCCTATATTTTACATCTACATATGATTTATTGTTTTGAATGCATTTTTCTTCAGTTAATGGGGGCTATAATCTTGGTTACAGATTCAGAATGCATCTGACTTAAGCATTTTTTCACCTCGGAATCCACCTGTGGAAGGCAAAAGGTGGGAGGTGAAAATAGAAGTTGAAACAATGAAAAATGTTTGTCTTTTGCACCCCGAAATCTTCTTGCGGAAGGAGGAAGGCATAAGAAAAAAAATAACATGAATAACAAGGTAAAAATATGTTTGTTTGCATCCTGGAATCCATCGTAGAATGCAGATGGAGGAAGGCAGAGAAATGGTAAATGGAAAAAGAAATAAGGAAAAAATTTGGTTTTCCGCACCCTAGAGTCTGCACACAGAATGCGGAAGGAGGAAAATGGAAATGGGGAAATTAAAATATAAAGATAAGTATTTCAGGTTTTCTGATACCTGAAGAACACCATTGAATGTGAAAGTCAGTATTCAAAAAGAAGAAGGTGAACAAGTAAAGGTATCATTTTGTGGTTTTCCACGATCCAGAGTTCGTCATGGAAGGGGGAAAGCAGAAAGAACAAGGTGAACAATTGGCAATGACATATCCTAGGTTTTTGCTACCCGAAGTCTGTAGTGGAATCCAAAAACACAAAGGTGGAAGGAGGAAAATTCAAGTTCATTGTGGAAATGACTTTTTTGGTTACATAATGGACCTATGAGTTGCAAAATGACTGTTACAATGGGTTTTAATCCTAAGAATAAATTTTAAATGATGAGCATGAACCATGACTGTGTTTAAAGAGAATAAAATAATAAATTTTTACTATCCATATCAGTCAGGTGTATGCGTACATGTCAGAATGGTATCACAGAAGTGTAGTCCCATACCTCCCCGATGGGGGGACATTACATGCAACATTTCAGGTCCTACTAACAGACGATCTACAGGGATATCCGATGTAACAGGGGTAGTACACTTTTTCCCATACAGGATTTTGAATGGGATCATTTTTGCTGAGGCATGATATCCATTATTCTATGAAAACTCTACTATATGTAAGTAGTGCTCCCACTTATTAATTATTTCCATGACATACATCCTTAGCATATCTTTGATTACTTGATTCGTTCATTCGGTTTGTCCATCTATTTTAAGGTGATAACCTCTATTGAAATTTATCTTGCTTTCTAACCCTACAAATAATGATTTCCAAAAGTTGGATGTAAAATTAACATCCCTGTCAGAAATTACCATCTTCGGTACTCGATGAAGTCAAAATACTTCCTTTAGGAATATTTCTACAACATTCACAACTTTGTAATTTTACTTTATAGGAATAAAATGAGGAGACTGGCTTAACTTATCTACTACAACCATAATTGAATCATGTTGTTTTTGTGTTAAAGGAAAAACTGTGATAAAATCCAGAGATATTACCTCACATTTCCATTCAGGAATTGGCGAAGGTTGTAACAGACCCATTGGATGTTGATGTTTAGCATTCAGTTGTTGACATTCCAAACGGTTAGACAGATAATCAACTAATTATGTCTTTAATTTGGTGCAAAATAATTTCTTTTTGAGGGTTGTTATCATCTTTTGGTAACCACGGTGCCCTGCATAAGGAGGATTGTGTATTTCATTTAGAATAAATAATTTTAAATTTGAAACATTACGCATGTATATTCTCTTTTTAAACCAAATTAACCTGTTATGGTCTAATCAGCATCATGTACGCTAGCTATTTTTATTCTTCTAAACATATCACTTTCTAGTTGGATAATAGTGATCTCATATACTTTGTGATTTCTTTGATTTAGTGCTTCAACCACCCTATTTTACTTACCCTTGATATGTTTCACTTCAAAATCAAATTCACTTAATAAGGCCATCCACTTGCTTGTCTCACAGTCACTCTAGGATGAATAAATAGATTCTTCACACAGGTGTTGTCTGTCAACAAAAGGAACTTGTTCCCAAACATGTAATGGTGCCACATTTTTAAGGCATCCACTACAACTTCCAATTATAGATCATGCACTACATAATTTCATTCACAATCCTTTAATTTGCAAGATTCATAACATACAAGTTTCCCTTCTTGAGATAATACTCCCCCCAATCCCTCCTTACTAGCATCAGTACAGACTTTGTAGTCTTTATAGGGGTCATCCACATTTAATGTTGATTTTAGTTGTCATTGATGTCAAAGAAGTTCATTAATTTCAAAGGAAGTGATGATGTGGATGTTGAGTATTGTCATTGATATCAAAGAAGTTTAGTAATAACAAAGGGATAAACAGAAGCATGGTTGAGCGATTATGTGTATGATAATAGTGTCAAATGGAGATCAATAAGGCATGTAGGATTTAGAGAGGTAAGAGAGGGAAATCAAAGATGTATCAAGCCTAAGGAGATCAAAATGTAGGGATTCTAAGAGGGAAATAAGACAGTGATCGATTGATCATTTATCTAATCAATCAAAAGAAGAATTATATTAATAACCATTGATATTTCATGAATGGAATATATCTTGGAATAACCTTATTGCAGGATAAATGATAATTCATCGATCACTATAAGGATTGATGATGAACTAGTGGGTCTAAGTCTATGTAGGTATTGATGGTTGAGATCGTGGTGAGAGAAAATACACAACCGTGGTTGAATTTCACAAGTTAGAGTTGCGAATGAGATAAAGTGATAATCCTCATTCATATGCTTGAGGATTGTGTGGTGGAGATATGAAGGGGATCCAGATCAACAACCCAAATGAATTCCGCTAAGCAACGAGCAAGGAAGATGAAAAAGAGTTAAGCTTGTGAAATCAAAAGTCATCATGGAAAATAACCTTTATGATTGAAGAAAGAGGTTGATCATGGAACCAAATAAATGGTGGTCATTGATTCCACTGGGAGAACTAGTGCATACAAATAAAATCTTGGCATGTGTGGAATTTTAATGTAATACTCTCTATAGTATTTGGAGTCCACCGTTAATCGAGGTGGATCAATATCTAATGATATTAAACAGTTGTTATCAAATAAATCTACTCAGTC
The DNA here is from genome assembly GCA_001517045.1 of Pseudotsuga menziesii. Taxonomy (NCBI): domain Eukaryota; kingdom Viridiplantae; phylum Streptophyta; class Pinopsida; order Pinales; family Pinaceae; genus Pseudotsuga; species Pseudotsuga menziesii. Next base: position 40,668 of record LPNX011010322.1, read on the forward strand.
AGAATCAAGCTAGATCTCCCTAGTCCAAGTGGATCTATAACAATTTAAATACAGAATACAACCTACTTTCCTAGATCAAATGGAAATGAAAAATAATGGATAGATCGCCTACCTCAAATATGCAGATCCTCTTGTCTCTTTGTTGATCCAAGCTCTAGAATCTTTAGATATACAACTGCAAAATCCTATCAAGCAAGTGGAAACAAAAAACAATATATGCGTATCCAAACATATAATTGATCTAAGCTAAGAGTTAATGAAGAAATTTATAAACATTATCAACACAATAACATTTATGGAAAGAGATTTGTATTAATGTAATCAGGGAGATACATAGAATTACATAGGAAATAATATTACAACCTAGCCTTAATGCTGCAATCTTCCATCCAACAATCCAAGCCAAATCCTCCAAAGCAAGATAGTAAGCCACCTAGAAATTCCACCAGCATAAGAGTACCATAGTCCTTTCTCCCTTCCAAATGGAGAGAGGGTTTAATTTATAAGGCTAAAGGGATAGAATAGGTTGATGATTAGGAGGATAGATCAAAGGGATCTTCCCTATATGTTAGGAACCGAATGCCACCTCACCTAAATAATAGGTCTAAACCACCACCTCATGTACCTTAGAGAAGGGTCTCGAATCTTCATTTTTTTCCCTCTAAACACGACCGACGCACTTTCCAAAAAGGGAAAAGGTGTTGTCAGTGCTCCTAGCAGTGGGAGGTAGAGAGCCGATGCCGGTGCACCTAGCATGAAGGAAAAAGCACCTTCAGCTCTCCTATCATGTAGGAGAAGAGCACCGACCTTCCTAAAGAGGGAAAAAAGAACGACAATCTCAATATCAGTCAACTTTAGCAGAGAGAAACTTGGGGATTAGGAAAAGGGTTGACACATGGATCAAAAGTGCAAGATTTCAGTGTAACATCGATTCCTATTGATTCAACTAGTAGGGGAATTAATAGAAAAGGCTAGATGTAAAATTCTTATGATATCCACAAATCCACATTTGATCATAGATAAACGGTAAGGATTTAATCCGTGATGAAATCTATGGTGGTGAATGATTTCGGCACAAAGAAAAGTGAGGATCCACAATCCACATTAGATCATAGATTAATGGATATGAGTGAACCCGCATAGAAGTAAATGGTTCAGAAGAAAAGTGGAAGGTGGAAAGTAGAAGGCAGAGAATCTCAAAAAGAATTTGGGAAATTTCACAGTTCCTCTACCTCAAATATGGAATATCGATGGTATGAAAAACAACCTCATAAGATCGGCAGTGTAGAAGAAAGAAGGAGAAAATCAGAAGGCTGAGAATTGCGAAAGAAACTTTTCATTTTTTTAGAACCCGCATTCCACAACCCACAATCTGAAAGATCAACGACCAGGAAGACATATGTAAAAGATCGACGGTGCAGAAATATTAGTGCAGAAAGTGGAAGGTGGAGAATTGCAAAAGAAATGTTTGAGTTTTTGAGAACCCACATTCCTAAACCTATGATTCGAAATATTGACGGTCAAGAAGACATCTGTAAAGTATCGACGGTGCGGAAATATTAGTGTGGAAAGTGAAAATATCGAAAGAGCCCATAGGATATCAACATTACAAAACAGTTGGTGCAAAAAAACAACTGCAGAAACGAAGAAAAGACATTTTGAGAAATGTCACAGATCTACAATCTGTATTTTGCATCCTATCTTATATATATGGTTAGGAAAAATCTAGATATAAAATCAATGGCTCAGGATGGTTGCATAAATTGAGAATGTAGAAGGTCTTGACTAGAAGATTCATGAAGAGACATGATCAATGAAATTGTACAATGGTGAAGAGATGCATCTGCAGGAAGTGTGAAGGTATTTATTTATAGAATGATTGAAGGAAATAATTTTTCTATGTGATCATGAATGACATAGTCCAAAATTGAATGCAATTCGATAGCATACTGATAAAACTTAGTCCAAGGTGGCAGGGTGGTGCTAGGGCATTCTAAAAGTATGCAAAGGGTGTTGCAGCATCCTTGTCTCTTGTAGCAGGTAGAAACCCAAGGTGTTGTACCATCCTTTTCTATTGTAGTAGGAAAAAACCTAGGGTGTTGTAGCATCATTGTCTATTTAGTAGGAAGAAACTCAGGGTGTTGTTGCATCCTTTTTGTAGCAGTAGATAAAGCAATGTTCTAGATTCGTTTTATTATTGAGTTTTAATTGGCGTTTTTCTCTTTGAATTTTCCACAATAAAATTTGTGTCTTAACATGTTTTATTTATTTTTTGTTTTTATTTTAAAAGAAAAATACAATACTGATTCACCCCCCCCCCCCTCAGTATTNGAAGGTAGATCCTATTTAAAAACCACTATGGATCAACACGAAGGTTTAGGAACCAACAAACCTCCATTATTCACATGAGAAAATTATGCATACTGGAGTGTGAGAATGAAGTTCCATTTGATGTCCCTTGGATGGAAGGTTTGGGGAGCAACTGAGAAAGAGTAAAAAATAGATGACCAAGCACATACAGACCCAAAGGAACTATACCGATATGAAGGTAATTCCAAATACCTAAATTCAATCCTGAGTGGGTTGACAAACTATGTATTTACAAAAGTTATGCGATGCAAGACTACCAAACAATCCCAGGATAAGTTAAAAATTATCTATGAAGGAGCATATAAAGTGAAAGAATCCAATCTTTAGACATATAAAGGGTAGTTTGAGAGTCTTAAAATGAAAGAAAAAGAAAATATTGGGGAATACCTTCTACGAGTAGATGAGGTTTTCAATGCTATTAGAGGCCTTGGAGGAGAGTTAAAAGAGAGAGAAGTTGTGAGAAATGTACTAAGAATGTTGCCAATGAAATATGACTCAAAAATATCCACCCCAAAAGAACAACATGATCTTGACCATGTGACATTAGATGAACTACATGGAATCCTCAATCCATATGAGATGAGAACAAATCTAAATGAATCCTCAAGAAAATAAGCAACATTTAAATCCTCATCCAAAAATAAATCGAAGAATCTAGATGATGAGGAAGCTCTTTTTATTAAAAAACTTGAGAAGGGTACTCGAAAATATAAAGGAAAGTTACCACTAAAAATTTTTAGCTTTGGAAGAATTGGACATTTTTCTTCAAAATGTACTTAGCTTAAAAAAGATGATAGTGATGAGAGAGAAACCTAAAAATTCAAAAAGGGTAAAACATGAAACAAGAACAATTCCTATGAGAAAAAGAAAATTGTCCACACCATGGAAGATAGTGAAGATGCAGATACAAGTAAAGATGAGAAAAATGAAATTTTATTCATGGGTCTTGATACTTAAGCTTCAATTAGTGAATTGGAAGCTCAAATTCTATATGCCAAAAGGATTGAGGAGGACCTAAACCTGTGTCTCAAAAGAATAATACAAGAATCTGAGAGGCTTGAAGAAGATATCATACAGTTCAAGAAAAAACTTGATGAAGGATTTATCAAATTAAAGTTTGAGAATAGATCAAGGATTCTAGATGATACCCTGAATAGACAAAGAGAATCAAGTGATAGATATGGCTTGGGTTTTAACAAAGAACAAAAACTAGAATGTTTATCTTTCACTAATCAAGGAGGAAAAAGGAAAATTTGTGCTGAAGCACTAAAGAGTCCACTTAAAAAGGAAGAGAGAAATAAAGCTACCCCAAACTCTCAAGATTAAAATAGAAATAATATGGGTCCTAAGAGAGCAAATAGATATATGCATATATTTTTAGGTCGCTATTACTCTTCGAATAACTTTGGTCATAAATACTTAAATTGCATAGCTGATGGGAGGTTCCTGAAAACAAGACGAAGTCATCAAGCAATAAACCAAAATGAGATCATAACCTTTTTACACTTCTTAAAATATGACATAGAGTGTTACAAATGTAATAACCATGGACATATGGCAAGAGATTGTAAATTGATGACTCCTACAAGGAAGACTAGTGCCATTAAGTCTCAAGACACAAAACAAAAGAAGTAATGGAGGGAAAAAGAAGAAAAGGAAAGTTCCATGATCACTCAATGTGCAACAGAATGTCACTTGGACAGTGGGGGTTCAAAACATATGACCAGTGACACAAATAAATTCATAACAATAAAAGATAATAAGGGTAAAGTTACTTTTGGAGAAAATATTTATTTCAAGATAATTGGTAAAGGAAAAGTTGTTGTCAGTAACAAGATCAAAGAAGAAAATGTATTACTGGTAGAAGATATCAAGCCTCATCTCCTCAGTGTTAGTAAAACATATGATCAAGGCAACATATGTATTTTTTACTTGGGAAAATATGAGATCAAGAAAAAGGACTCTGGAAGAGTTGTCGGGATTTCTATAATAAATTCAAACAATGTATACATCCTAGAAAATGAAAATCAATGTTACTTAAGTATGGTTGATGAAAGTTGGTTATGGAACAGGTGGATGGGACATTTAAATTTTGACAATATTGTCAAAAGAAGTAAGAATTAAGTTGTAAGAGACTTTCCTAAAATTGTAAAACCTCTAAAATCAGTTTGTAAACATTGTCAACATGGGAAGAAAACTAGAGCTAGTTTTAAAACAAAAGAACATATGACCTCACATCCTCTGGAAATAGTGCATATGGATCTCTATGGACCAACAAGAACTAAAATATTACAATGAGAATATTATTTCATGTTTGTCATTGATGATTACATAAGGATGACTTGGGTGACATTTCTCAAAGAAAAATCAGAAGCCTTTGAGAATTTCAAATTATTCAAAGCAATAGTTGAAAATGAGACATATATGAAAATCAAATGTATTAGGTCAGAAAATGGGGGAGATTTTAATTCAAATGAGTTTAATGAGTTTTCTAAGATACATGGAATCAAGAGACAATTTTCAGCTACAAATAATCCTCAATGGAACGACGTAGTTGAAAGGAAAAATAGAACAGTCCAAGAAGCTTCCATAACAATGCTTAATGAAGGAAAGTTATCAGATTCATAATGCAAAGAAACAATATAGAAAGCTATCTATATACTTAATAGAGGACAACTTAGAGGTAATAAGAAAAAGACACCTTATGAACTATGGTATGGAAGACCAGCCTCAGTCAGATATTTCAAAGTATTTGGAAGTAAGTGCTACATTAAAAGGAACGAGGATGACCTTTGCAAGTTTGACTCTAGGACCGATGAAGGAATATTTCTAGGATATTCATCCACCAAGAAGGCATATAGATGTTACATTAAAAGGTTAAGAAATGTTGTACAAAGTCTATATGTAAGAGTAGATGATATAAAACAAAAAAGAGTAAGAATTCATGATAGTGTTGAAATTAGAAATGATGAAGAAAAGGAAAAATTAGAGGAGAACAAAAGTAATCATGATGAAGAAGAAGGTATAGAAAAGGAAGATACACATGAAAGTGAAGAAGACTCCCCAAGACTTGATACAAAAACTCCATCTAGAAGGATACAAAAGAATCATCCAGAGACACAGCTCATAGGTGATAAAAATGTAGGAGTCAGTACAGGGAGGAAACTACCATTTAATGAACAATCCCTACTCTCAATAGTGGAACTGTGACATACCCAAATAACCTGCTAAAATGCACACACAAAAATTTCAAATATATTTCCTTTGACAATATTTTTGGTTATAACCTTTCATAAAAATTCATCCTTAAGATTAAAAGTAAAGAACATTAATTTATGCAAGGAAATACATCCTTTCGTAATTAAATCCACTTCTACAACCAAGAAAAATAATTTTTGCATTGAAACTAACTTTTTTGACTTTGGCCCTCTACATTCTTCAATGCGGCTTGCGGCACGCAGAACTCTGCAAAATGCCACTATGATTTACTTCCTTTTTGCTTTCCACATTCTACCTTTCCACCTTCTACTGCAGACTTCGGGAATTGAAAACTTAAAATATGATAGACTCATCTCACCACATTCTGCCTTCCGCATTCCACCATCTGCTGGGAACTGTAGGAATCAGAAACTTGACAATCGATGGATTCAGTTATCCATATTTTTGCCTTCCACATTCCGCCTTTCTGCCTTCCACTATGGACTGCAAAAATCAGAAACTTAACAAATGATGGAATCATTTATCCACATTTTCACCTTCCACATTCTACCTTCCCACATTCCGCTGCGAACTGCGAGAATCAGAAACTTAACAAAAGACACCTTCATTTTTTCACATTTCTCTTTCCACCTTTTTCCTTCTGCAAAAGGACTCTATATTGCAAAAAACCAACACTTGGCATCATTTCTCTTTCTAATTTCCATCTCCCTCCTTCTTCCTTACACATTCTGCTGCAGACTCTAGGGTGCAGAAACATACACTTTACCTTAGAATTTTTTGCTCTTTTCCACTTAACTTCTTATGCACCATTTATACTGCAAGGTTAGTCTCAATCATCGATATTGCGGCTCAAATATCCACCATTCATCCTCCCTGGGTCTACAATATTTTGTAAATATGGAAATTTTATTTATCCACACTTGTTGACATTACAAAATGAACCTTCATCATATATCTAAATCCTTGTTTGATCTGTTGGAGTCATTTACCCAACATACACATTTATTTGGTCAATTTTAGCCTATTTACCCACTATCCTAAGTTTAATTGACTTAATTGGCATAAGATGAGCACACTATGACATCAGTGTGAGCACACCCATGCCTTCCTTCAATCAAGGAGGCCAACTAAGCCTTCTCCTTCAATCAGGGAGGCTAACTGGACTTCCTCCTTCAAACAAGGAGCAATTATGTGGTGATATGAGTGCCATAAGTGCACCTAATTGCTAACTAACTGTTGTTTCACCTAAAAATCAGTTAATTTGATTTGTAAAGGAACCTCCATCATGCCATTGTCTATTTTGGGATAATTGGGATGAACTGGAGTGAATGAATGTGCCCCCAACCACTTCTGATGACTAGTTTCACTTCAGTTAAATCCATTGGTGCTAATTGGAGTTATTGATGTGCTGCCACCTACTATTTATCATGCAATGACATGTTTCTAAGTTACATTCAGTTAGACCTAGTCATCTATTGCACTCTGATTTAGTTAGGACTCGGTGTGAGAGTGAGTTATGGCTAGATTAGTGGTTAACTAAGTTTTTCTACTGTTGATGACATTCAGTTAAGCTACACCCATCCATGCAATTCAAATGACCTCCTAGAGAATTTGAATTGGCTTGGAATTCATCCATTCTACGTGACATTGTATTGTATTACTCATTCCATTATTCATTATACAGAGATGAAACCTCCTATTGCAGTACTATTACATCATTTCATGTGTAATGTTTCATTGAATCACTCGTGAGTTCATATTTTGTCCCAAGATTGTTGTGACAGAATTAATATGTTTTTAGAGCCACGACGGGATGAAGCTATATTCTTCAAAACATGATTTTTTATGGATCTTGCATGCAAAATTGAGAAAATTTTTAAATTCCATCACTGCACCAGAAGAAGAAGGTTTACCACTTAATACCCCAAGTTAAGGAATTGTTGATCAAGATTGCTTGATAAATTATGTTGGGTGTGATGAAAACTTGAAATATGTAGGTTGTCCCACCTTACAGTGACTTTATTGTGTTGATTGCAGGTTTTTATAGGTTCTTGAATGCAATCGCTACAGTAGCTCCATGGATCCATCTTTGGATCCTCTTACCTCCTTCAATTACCATCAATGGAAGCAAGATATGGAGATTTAGTTCCATTCAAGAGGGATCTACCAGGTCACAATGAAAATAGAATTAGAGCCTAATGTTGTTGCAGAGAAGATAAAATACTAGAATAAGCTGAATGAGGCTTATGGTTTCTTGTGCATGTCTATCTCCAAAGATATTATTTTTCACATCTCAGGATTGAAGACTCCAAAGGATATTTGGGATCATCTCGCTACCTTGGTTGATAAAAAATATGATTGTTAGATATATCATCTTGAGAACGAGTTGATCTCCCTAAATCCAGGAAGCTTCGAATCCATGAATGAATTTTTCAAAAAATTCAAACATTTGGTGCTCCAGTTAAAGAAGTGTAAGGTGGAGAAGGAAGATGACCAGCTCATCCTAGCTATCCTCTCCAAAATTGGTCTAGACTATTCAATATTTATTTCAACATTCCATATGGGGAAGGTAACAACCCCAAATTGGAAAATTCCTTCTCTTGATGCCTTCATCAAAACCCTTAAAAACGAGCATGACAAGCTTGTTCAGATGGGGATTCTTAGATCCTCAAAAGATCAATATTTGTTTTCTTTAGTGTAAAAAGATTCAAAGGGAAAATGGAAGTAGAAGAATCCAAAGGCTAAATTTGATGCTCCAAAGCCTAAAGAAAAGAACGAGTAGGAAGAGCCTTCCGGCTCAAAGAAACACAAGAATAAAGGAAACCAAGGAAAGGAGAAAGTCAAGTGTTCCTATTGTGGGAAGGGTTTCCACACTGAACATGCCTGCATGAAGAAGAAAATTGATGAGTTGACCTCTCTTCTTGATAGAAACAACATCAATCTTTTGGAGAGAATTTAGAAGAAAGATAACCAAGATCGAGATACCCATCAAGAAAGAGGGCATGCTCTCATGGCAAGAACCTCGAATCCCAAGGCTTTGCTCATAGAATTGGGAGCTTAGAATGACATGATGGAAAGCAGAGATTCTTTTTCCTCCCTAGAAATCGAGAAAAGCATTCCCATCCACATGGGAGATGATTCCACCATCAGGACAGTGTACAGTCAAACTTAAAAATGGATGTTTTTTTAATGTTTTGTATGTGCCTTCCTTGGCATCCAACCTCCTGAGTGTATATCAAATGACTTCGAAGTGCCCAAGAGATTAACCTTCAGCCTCAATGATGTATAAATCACTGATATTGCATCTGGTAAACTTGTTGCAGAAGGTTTAGCAAACCATCATGCAAAAGCCTATGAGTTTTCCCATTATCTGGCAAATGCAAATCCCATTGATATTCTTACTCATGGAAATCAGGTCAGTAGACTCTGGCATGAGAGATTTGGTCATTTAAATTTTAATTACTTATGGAAACTTCAGAAAATTTCCATGTTTGAAGTTCTCCTGACAATCAGAACTAGCAAAGGAATCTGCAAGGGTCGTGTTGTGGGCAAACACCCTGAGCATAAGTTTGATTGGAGGAAGGATTTTTCGAGCATCAAGTATCTTAGGGCTGTAACATTCTTATATCAGTGGACCAATTCCCATGACATACATGAATGGATATTGGTATGTACTCACCTTCATAGATGATTTTTCTAGATACACCTGGGTGTTTTTCATTAAGAAAAATCGGGAGTTTTAGAGAAATTCATTGAATTGAAAGCACTGGTTGAGAATGCCTCTAGGAGAAAGATAAAATATCTGAGATATGATAATGTAGGGGAATATATAGGTTCTAAATCACTGAAGATATTTTCATATAGTGGGATAAAGATACAACATTCCATTCCCTACACTCCTCAGCAAAATGGTGTAGTAGAAAGGAAAAACGACTCTCTAAAGGAGATGACCACATGCAAGATGAAAGAAAAAGGATTGGCTGAAAATTTGTGGGATGAGGCGATGAATGTTTATACACACATTTAGAAGAGATTACCTCAATCCTCCATGTAACACCCCAGTTTCGACCCCGTTTGCATTAAAATGTACATGATGTATATATTCTAATTAATCGTGGTGTGGAGCTATAGGCAAAAGCCCCACCATCGATTTGGTTGTTTTATGTTTTGGTGATTAAAAATAATTGTCGATAGTATATCATGATATATAGTACATTATAATTCTAGCATCATGTAATTATGCATTTTAATTAAAATGAATCCCAACCAGCTATGTCAATGCTACCATAATGAAAAGGGCATGATTTTTCCTAAGGATAAGGAGGGGGAATTATTAAACTTTGGGCCAATGGGGAAAATCCAAGTGTTAGCTATTAAACCCATTTAGTTGTCACCCACCCTTTTGACTTACTCACATTTCCTTGTCTCTATCACTCAACTACCAAATTAAAACCTTTGATGTTAGTTGGGCAGTTATTGCTGGGAAGTGCTGTGTGGCAGGACTATCATTCCTTTCCCATGTGTACACTCCACTAGTAGACTCTTTCACCCTCACATGGGAATTCTTCCATATGGGCCCATCCTCACGTAGAGACAGTTGTTCTTCTTCTCATGCACATGTTTTGGCCTTTTACTCATGCAGAGAGTTAGGAGAGGGCCTCACGTGCACAAGTTTGTTGGGTGTGTGAATTTCGTGGTTGGGGGGATTTTGTTGTGTGTATTTCTCTTCATTGTGGGTCTGAGCATGTGAATTCACCTCCACATGGGTTGTTTTTCCTTCCTTACGGAGCTGAAAAATCGATTTTCGTTGGTTTCCCCATGATTTTGGTTTGTTGTGGGTTCATTTACATTTTTGGGTTGTTGTGGGTTATTATTGAGTCATTTTGGCCACGATAGGGCTGAGAAAAACTCAGGAATCGAATTTCCTAATCAGAGTTGCGTATTACCAAAATTGTCACCTCGGTTGTTCTGTGGTGTTTGATTTTCTTCCACAGAGCTGCGAATTGCTTGTTTTGTTGTGTGTATGCAATGGTTGGTCTTTGGATTGTATTGGAGTGTGAATGAAGGCTTGGTATGCTTGAAAAACCTGGTGTGTTTGGGAACCTCATAGATAGAGCTAAAGGGCTGGATTTCTTCTCCACAACCGTTGAATAGCACTAGAAGGGAAATCAGGTCCTGATGGACTGTGTAGAAGAGAAGGGACTGATTCCTTGTGTTGGGTGTGTATGGGTGTCCTAGAAGTCAAGCTAGTTCTGGTGTAGGTGTCCTTAGCTCTTTAGTGAGCCCACCAGCTTAGCATTCAGCTTTTCTTAGCTCCCTAATGGCCCGATAAACCCAACTGTGTTGGATTGGCTGATTTGTGCATCTTTGGCTATGTGTGAGCCTGCTTAGTTCCTTATTCCTTGGGGAATCATGCCCATTTAGGGGTGGAAATGTCACTGGGATATTAAGGAGCACAATGGCCTATGGTTGGGTGAAACGTTGCAGCAACGTAGCTGGTTGCAGGATGAATTCTTCATAAGATAAGTATTCTTGACTATCTCATCTCTGCAAATTGTATTTTGTTGTTTAATGAAAATGGTGAACATGCTAAATTCTTGAATGTATGTTTTTGCTTCCGCTGTATGGTAACAATGTATGCATGTTTTACTTCAAAGCATTTCATTTTTTATGTGTGTATGTTCATGGGGCTAGTTGCCAGGATAGTTAATGGTATGGTAGCATCCTATTCACTGGTTGGAGGGTCGGGGACGTTACACTCTATGAAAGGAAATACACCTTTCTAATCTTATTTTGGACACAAGCCATATGTGTCAAATTTCAGGGTGTTTGGGTCCACTACATGGGCCTGGATTCCATCTCAAAAGAGGAAATATTTGCAAACACAAAGTGTTGAATGTTTGTTTATTGTATATCCACAAGAATCCAAAGGATTCAAGCTGATGAATATCATAACAAAACAATTTTTCATTGAAAAAAGTGTTCGGTTTGATGAGACTCTCCAAGAGGTAGAGCTAGTTGAAGAAAGTTCTGCTGATTTTTCCTACTGTTCTATTGACAATTTGGGTGATAAAAGTGGGAGTGATGAATCTAATTTTGAAGAGTTGGTATCTGATATTAGTGAGAAATAACTATCATATTTATAATCATATTCTTAAGTGCAAAAAATTCTCCCAACTTGGGCCAAGAAGACACTCTCTTCCGCCAGGGAAAATATTGGAAATCCTGCTCATCCAAGAAGAACCCAATCTGAATTTCAAAGAGAAGGTATTGAACTCTATTGCCATGATGATTTACTGTCTAAGAAATGTTATTTAATGATTGGTTCAAATCCTAATTCCTACTACCATGCTCCGAAATATCTAAGATGGCAATCTTCCATGGACGAAGAGTTTAATTCTCTTTAGAAAAATGCTACTTGGGAGCTAGTTTCCCTTCCACCAGGGAGGAAATTAGTTCAATGGAAGTGGGTTTTTCGGACAAGTTTTTCTGCTGATGAAACAACCTGAAAATATAAGGAAAGGCTAGTTGAAAAAGGGTTTTCCCAGGTCCAAGGGTTGGCTTTCATGAGACCTTTGCACCAGTGGAAAAGATGGACTCCATCAGCCTAGTTTTGGCCATTGGGGCATCCAAGCACTGGGAAGTGCATCATATGGATATCAAGAGTGCATTTATACATGGAGATATTCATGAGTAGATATACATGAAGAACCCCTAGGGCTGAATTTCATATTCTACTTTGGTTTGCAAATTATAGAAGTCATTATACAGGTTGAAACAAGCCCTAAGATCATGGTAAGCCAAGATGGATGCCATTCTGCTTTCACAAAACTTAGAAAAGTGTAAGTCTGATTTGAATTTGTATCTACAGAAGTATGATGTTAATTTAATTCTCATTGGTTTATATGTTGACTATCACTTGATTACTGTTGTGGAAATTGAACCCAGGTGTTAGAACAATTACACTCACAACAATTGCCAATTACACATACAAATTACTCACAAAGGAGACTTAATATGGAGCTGAACACTAATCTGTATTGAATAAGTGTACAATAGCCAACCCTGTGAAGTCATAGGCTACCATAATAAATAATTACATGAGAGATTTGAATGCATGAAGATGCCATTCGAATTTAGTCAAAAGCAGGCTTACTAAATCTAAGCAAATCCCCCATAGGTGCATAAAGCACATTCCAAATCTGTCTAGGAGCTCATGAATTGGAAAAAGCAATTAGGCAAGATAATAGATGGTGGAAGGAAAAATCATACATGCTTTTCATAGGAGAAAAGAGTGGAGGATGATTTTGACAAAAAACAAGTTAACTTCACCTAGTCAAACTTTCCCAATTTCCTTAGAACACTGAAAAAGCAGGCAATAAAGAAAAAAAAGCAGACATGCGCTAGGGAGGCTAGGAATAAAGTAGATTTGATTCCAGGAGGTTTCCCAAGTGCTACATGACTCAAAATTAGCAATTTTGACCACTATGGATGTGTGGAGGACAACTTGCATAAGGTGGAATATGGAAACTAAGCAAATAAGACAAAAATTGGATTAATTAATGTCTAAGGTAGCTAACTATGGGTTGATTATTATAACACCCCCTCTTAATCCTAACTTATCAATAAAATATCAGAAAATTATAGGGCCTAGCAACAAGGCTTAGTCACCCTTTACATACTGCATGTCCATTTAACCAAGGAAAGAGGCAAAAACCCAGTGGGAAAAATCCTCCCTTAAACATGGACTGTAAAACAAAATTTGGAAATATTGTCATCACTCATGCTTCACAGCATGATCAGCAATCCCCAGCAGTGATTTGAGATTGTTGAATTTCTTCTCACAAAAAAACTTTGGTGAAGATATATGCTACTTGTTCTGAAGATGAACAGAAGAGTAGGTGAATGGTGCCATCATGCACAAGTTGTCTAATGTAGTGGATATGGATCTCAATGTGTTTGGTTCTCTGCTTATGAAGTGGATCATTGCAGATTCAAATGGTACTCTGATTATCATAATATATAGTAGTTGAGTATTCTGATTCGAATCCACACTCTCCAAGTAACCCCTACAACCATAAACATTGAGTTGCTGCATTTAAAACTCCTATGTACTCTGCTTCTGTAGATGAGAGTGCAATGGCACTCTATTTCTTACTTGACCAACTGATTGGCCCTTCTGCAAGCATGAACACATATCCTGATGTTGACTTTCGATCTATGCTATCACCTGCCCAATCACTGTCAGTAAACCCAATCAAATCAAGATCATATTTTGCTATATAGAAGATCCCATGTGTCATTGTTCCTTGAACAAAGTTAAGGATCCTTTTGGCTGCTTTCCAATGGATCTCATGAGGCTGATCCATGTATCTTGAAGCCACACTTACATGCATAAGAAATATCAGGTCTATTATGTGTAAGATACAACAAACATCCAATCAATTTCCTATACAATGTATTGTTTACCATAGGTGAAGAATCAGCTTCTTCAAGCTTCACTCCTAAAAGGAAAGGAGTCTTGCTTGGCTTGCAATCCTTCATTTTGAATTTTTTCAGCAAATCCAAGGCATACTTGGACTGATTTACTTTGATTCCTTCTTTGTTTTGAGCAATCTTGAGCCCCAATAATTGGCTAAATAAGCCCAAATATGTCATTGAGAAGGCATGGTTCATTGCATCCTTCAAGGAGGCAATCTCATCCTTTGAGATTCCTGTAATGAGAAGTTAATCAACATATAAAAAAATGATCATTAAATAACCATGAATCAGCTTCAAATAGACATTTGGATCTGATTTGCATCGAACAAAATTCAATGATAGCAGAAAGCTATCAATCTTGGCATGCAGAGCCCTGGGGGCTTGCTTAAGACCATACAATGAATTCTTTAGCCTGCACACAAGAGATGGGTTATTAGAAAATCCTTGATTCTACTGCATGTATATCTCTTCAGTGAGATCTCCATTCAATAAGGCCCACTTCACATCCATGTGATGTACTTCCCATTGCTTTGAAGCTGCAATGGCTAAGGCTAGCCTGATGGAGTCCATCTTTGCCACTGGTGCAAAGGTCTCATTGTAGTATATGCCATGAACCTATGAGTAGCCCTTGGATACCAATCTAGCCTTGTACTTCAGAGGTGAACCATCAGCAGCAAATTTGGTTTTGTACACCCACTTACACTGAACTAGCTTCCTCCCTGGGGGAAGATCAACCAGCTCCCAAGTGTTGCTCTTTTAGAGTGAGCTAAACTCTTCCTTCATGGCTGCTTGCCATCTTGGATCATCTGCTGCATATTCATATGTCTATGGATCTGATTCAACCATAAGATAGAATTTCTCTTCAAACATAGTATCTTTCATGCACAGAGCACTCTCAAATTGAGATCTAGTCCTCCTAGGATCATTAGGATTTCCAGCTAGTTCTCCAGCTGCATGAATGGTCTTGGATGCCCATTTTGGTATTGTAGGACTATTAGGATCTGAAATAAAATCTTCATTATCAGACATATCAGAATAAGCATGTTCAACTATCTCTTCACTTACATTTAGAGGTTCTGGTGGTGAAGAGGATTCTCCATCTTCCACTGCTGCTAGGGGCTCTTCTTGAAACTGAACACACCTTTCAATGAAGGCTTTGTTTGTTCTAAAATTGATCAGCTTGTACCCTTTTGAATATTCAGAGTACCCAACAAGTAGGCACTCTTGGATTTGGGGTTGCAAAGCCTTCCTATTTTCTGTTGGAATTCTAGCCCAAGCCCTTGAGCCAAAAATCCTAAAATGGGTCACATCTGGCTTGTGCCCACTCCATGCTTCGAAAGGAGTCATACCATCAAGTTGCTTATGAGGCACCCTATTCTAGATATAGGCTGCACATTTTATAGCTTCAGCCCAGTAATTTGGTGGCAAATTATTAGCCTCCATCATGCAGGTTGCCATCTCTTTCAGTGATCTGTTCTTCTTCTCAGCAACACCATTCTGTTGTGGTGTGTAAGGGATAGAATGCTGCATCTGAATACCTGCATCTACACAATATTGAATAAAATCATACTTGACATACTCACCACCATTGTCAGATCTGAGAACCTTGAGTTTCCTCCCAGACTGGTTTTCAACCAAATCCTTAAAGACTTTGAAGAGGCCAAAAACTTCAGACTTGTGTTTCAGGAAGTAAACCCAGCAATACCTGGAAAATTCATCTATGAAATTCAATGCATATTTGGCTTGACTCATTGACATATGAGGAAATGGGCCAGCAACATCACTGTGGATCAACCCAAGAGGTGTAGAGGTTCTCTCATGACTAGCTCTCCCAAATTTATGCTCTGGGTGTTTTCTTAGGATGCAACCTTGACAGACTCCTTTGGAAAACTTAATCTTTCGTAACCCTATGACCATTTCTTTTTCACTAAGATCAGAAAGATACTTGTAATTTAGGTGGCCAAATATTTCATGCCAAATCTTGCTTGCCTCATTAGCATGAATCAGAAGAGCAGAGGGGTTTGAGTAGGGTAGGAAGTGTGAGAACATGTATACCTTCGAAGTATGATTTGCAACTTTTTTTGCAATGACTTTACCACTTGAGATCTCAGTGATCTCATCTTCATTAGGGGAGAATATGGCCGTATTTGGAGACCCTGTGTGGGTCATATGATACACTGATAAGAGGCTAGAGGCAAGACCTAGAACATACAACACATTTCTGAACTTACCATGGTCAAGATCAATCCTCCCTTTGCCCAAAATTTCAGTGAGAGAGTCATCTCCTAGTACTATTGGTGGACCTTTCAACATGTCAAGTGAGGTGAATGCCTCCTTCATTGAAACCATATGTCTTGAAGCTCCAGAATCAATGATGAAACTAGGTGAGCTTGATGTGCCAGCAACCAATGCATGAACTCTCTCTCTGTCTTCTGAATTTGATCCTCCTTCCCTCTTCTTTGAGCTATCTGGAAGGGATATGCCATTCTTCTCCAGGAGTTGGATCAGCATGTCTATTTGCTTCTTCATGCAAGAGCTCTAAGAATTATTTCCCTTACTGCAATATGTGCACTTGCTCACTTCTCCTTTGTTCTTCTTCTTCTGTGGGTTCTTCTTGGAACCTTGAGGCTCCTCTGGAGACTTGTTCTTGTCTCTCTTTTGCTCAGGTGGATTTTTATCTTTCTTCTTGATTTTTGAATCGACCCTCGAATATCCAGCAACCAGAGCTTGGTATTTGGATGGTCTGATGGTGCTCATCATCACCAATTTATCTTGTCTTGTGTGAGAGATTCCATGAAATATGGAAGGCTAGGCATTTTCCAGGCTCGAGCTGTCAACTTTGTGGTATAGAAGGTAGAAACAAACATTGAATAGTCAGGGCCAAGCTTTGAGAGTATGGCCAAGACCAGATGATCATCCTTATTTTCGATCCCACATTGTTTTAGCTGCAAAACAAGTGCTTTGAACTTGGAAAAATAGAGTTGCAGGGATTCAAAGCTATTGGGACTCAGGGAGATCAATTCATTTTCAATTTGTTGTCCCCTTATCTCATATGTCTTTCCAAAAATATCAACAAGCTTCTCCCATACTTCATTCAATGATGTCAATCCATCAAGATGGAAAGGGAGGTCTCTGGATATACTCAGACATAGGAGACCATAGGCCTCATCCCTCCTATTGTGCAATTTTATCTTCTCTGCAGCTGCATTGGGCTCTGCTTCTATTCCCATAGTCACTCTATAGAGGCCTTTTTCTCTAAACAGTATCTCCATCTCTTCTTTCCCTTCACAAAAGTTAAATGGAGTCAAGATGATCTTCTGAGATTGATCCATAGCTCAGAAATTGTCCCGTCAGTCAGCTGAATGCTCCAAGTCAATGATGTCGAACCTACAAAAAAAATTGGAAGGAGAGAAATCGATCTACAAAGGCTTTGATACCATGTGTAAATTGAACCCAGGTGTTAGAACAATTACACTCACAACAATTTCCAATTACACATGCAAACTACTCACAAAGGAGACTGAATATGGAGCTAAACACTAATCTGTATTGAATAAGTGTACAATAGCCAACCCTTTGAAGTCATAGGCTACCACAATAAATAATTACATGAGATATTTGAATGCATGAATATGCCACTCGAATTTAGTCAAAAGCAGGCTTACTAAATCTAAGCAAATCCCCCATAGGTGCATAAAGCACATTCCAAATCTGTCTAGGAGCTCACGAATTGGAAAAATCAATTAGGAAAGCTAATATATGGTGGAAGGAAAACTCATACATGCTTTTCATAGGAGAAAAGAGTGGATCATGATGAGGACAAAAAAACAAGTTAACTTCACCTAGTCAAACTTTCCCAATTGCCTTAAAACACTGAAAAAGCAGGCAATAAAGCAGAAAAAATAGACATGCACTAGGGAGGCCAGGAATAAAGTAGGTTTGATTCCAGGAGGTTTCCCAAATGCTCCATGACTCAAAATTAGCAAGTTTGACCACTATGGATGTGTGGAGGACAACTTGCATAAGGTGGAATATGGAAACTAGGAAAATAAGACAAAAATTGGATTAATTAATGTCTAAGGTAGCTAACTATGGGTTGATTATTCTAACAACTAGTAGCACACTTTCTTCCATTTCATTCATAAAAACTGCTCTTCATGATGCATTTGAGATGAGTGATTTGGGCCTACTGAAACAATTTTTGGGGCTCAAAATTGCACAAATTTTTGATGGGATAGTGGTAAATCAGTATAAATAAATTTCATACTTGTTATTGAAGTTTAGCATTGCTGAATGTAAGGCTGCACCAGTCCCTTTCCTCTCAAGAATCATCCTTGAAGAGGGAAAAAACACTCCACCCATGGATTGCACTATCTACCGCCAGCTGATTGGTAGATTTATTTAGTTGACACATTCTAGTCTTAATATTTGTTATGCCATGAATGTTGTATCAAGATACATGTATAAGCCTCATGAGCTCCATTAGAAGGGATCCAAGAGGATCCTCGAGTATATTTAGGGAACCAGGTCCTACGACATTCACTATGCTGCAGAATCTAAGCTAGATTTGGTTGGTTATACAGATTGAGATTGGGTAGGGGATTCTACAGAATGGAAGTCCACTTCTGGCCATGTATTTATGTTTGGTGGTTGCCCCATTTTCTAGTCCAAAAAAAAGCAGGCCGACATTGCATAGTCTTCAGGAGAGGCTAAGTACAGGGGAGCAGTGAATGCTTACATCCTAGCTATTTGGTTGCAAGGAATTATTTCAGAGTTTGAGATTGGTAGTAATTTTTCAACAGTAATATTTTGTGACAATAAAAGTACTATTAATATCTCCATAGATCCAGTTACCAGGAAGAGGACTAAAATATATATATTGGCATGCACTACATCAGGGAGTTGGTGCATGAGAGGACCATAGTTCTACAATACTTGCCTACAGATGAGTAGATTGCATATATCTTCACCAAGAGATTTATAGAGAAAAAAATTTCTTACCTTCATTCACTATTGGGGGTGATTTCATCAGGGTGATCAGTTTACTTCTTCAGTGTTCATCTTGAGGGGGGGGGTTTCCCACTGGGTTTTCCCTATTTCCTCACTTAGCTTTATTTTGAGCTTTGTTAGAATTAATTTTTTGTATAGGGTGACCTATGGAATTTGTTTCTTGGGCCCTAACATTTTATGCATTTCTTTTACTCCTCATGAGTATAGCTTAAGGGGGGTATTGGAGTCATTTACCTAACATCCACACTTATTTGGTCAATTTTTTCCTGTTTACCCTCTATCCTAAGTTTAATTGATTTAATTGAAATTAGATGAGAACACTATGACATCAGCATGAGCACTCCCATGCATTAATTCAATCAAGGAGGCTAGATAAGCCTTATCCTTCAATCGGGGAGGATAACTGGCTTCCTCCGTCAAACAAGGAGCAATTCTAGGGTGATCTGAGTGTCATAACTGCACCTAATTGCTAATGGATTGTTGTTTCTCCTAAAAATCAGTTAATATGAGTTGTAAAGGTTCTTCCATCATGCAATTGTCTATTTTGGGCAAATTGGGATGAACCGGAGTGAATGAATACGCCCCAAACCACTTCTGATGACTAGTATCACTTCAGTTAACTCCATTGGAGCTAATTGGAGTTAGTGATACTCTAACACCTATTTTTTGGCATGAAGTGAAATTTGTCTGAGTTAAATTCAGTTAGAATCAGTCAACTATTACACTCTAATTTAGTTAGGACTCAGTGTGAGAGTTAGTTATGGCTAGATTAGTGGCTAACTAATGGTGTCTAGTGTTGCTGACATTCAGTTAAGCTACACCCATCCATGCAATTCGAATGGCCTCCTAGAGAATTTGAATTGGCTTGGAATTCATGCATTCTGCATGATATTGTATTATATTACTCATTTCATTATTGATTATATAGAGCTGCAACCTCCTATTACAATACCATTACGTCATTTCATGTGTAATTTGTCATTGAATCAATTGTGATTTTATACTTTGTCCCAAGATTCTTGTGATGTAATTAATATTATATTCATCATTCATCCTCACTGGTCCTACCATATTTTGCAATTCCAAGAATTTCATTTGTTCGCATAAGCTGAAGTTGCGAAATCAACTCCCATCATTGATCTCCAACATCCTTACATCTCAGTCGTCGAAACATGTGGAGCGTACCTAATTTTTCAAATCTAAAACCTTAATTTATTCATGCATGTTTAGGTTGTGAAATCCACTACCTAAATGGTATTTCAAATTTAAAGAAATTTCTTTGGTTAACACAGGATGACATGGAATTTGAATTAGGGTTGAAAGGCTCATTTTGAGTTTAAATTTCCTCTAATGATTGTAACGCTCTTCACAGTGTTCTTAGTCATCTTCCATAATTCATGGGAATAGACCTGGGTACTTCTTCGTAGGACATCTTCTAATTCCCAGGTTTCCTCCTCCAAGATAAAGTGCTTCCATTGCACCTTAACCCGAGTGATGACTCAGTTCCAATGCATAGTTTCTTTCATGTCTAAAATGCGCACAAGTTCCATCTAGAATTCACCCTCTAGTTCCACATGTACCACATTCCAATCATCGATGTGAGTGGAATCATATACCTATTTATTTAGTAATGAAATATAAAAAACATTATAAATTCTTAAGTATGCTGGAAGAGCAAGCTTGTATGCCATGGGTTCAATCCTTTCTAGGACTTGAAGGGGTCTGCAGAACCATGGTGCCAATTTGGTACATCTTCTGAGTTTCAGGGAGCTCCTTTTGGCTTGAATCGGAGGTAAACATGATCCCCGATTGAGAACTCTTTATGATGTCTTTTCAAGTTAGTGTAACTCTTTTGGAGATCATGTTCTGCCTTCAAATTCTTATGTACCTCCTGAATAGTTTGTTCCATATCTTGCAACATTTTAGGTCCTATCATCAAACGATACACACAAGTATCCCAACTAACAGGGGTAGTACACTAACTTCAATACAAGATTTCAAAAGGGCTCATGTTGGCTGAGTCCTAGTAACCATTACTGTATGAAAAATCCACGCCATATGCAAATAGTATTCCCACTTGGTGGGTCTTTCCATGACATACATCCTCAGCATGTCCTCGACGACTTGATTTTTTTGTTCTGTTTGACCATCTGTTTCGGGGTGGTAGCTAGTGCTGAAGTTTATCTTGGTTTCCAACCTTTCAAACAATAATTTCCAAAATTTTGATGTAAAATTGACATCCCATTCAGAAATTACCATCTTTGGCACTCCATGAAGTCAAAATATTTCCTTCAGGAATATTTCTGTGATAAAATCCAGAGATATTTCCTCCCATTTCCATTCATGAATTGGTAAAGATTGTAACAAACCTATTGGATGTTCATGGTCAGCCTTCACTTGTTGACAATTCAAACATTTAGACAGGTTCTCAACTAGATATGCCTTCAATTTTGGCCAAAATAATTGCTTCCTGAGGGTTGTTATCATCTTTTGGTAACCAGGGTGTCCTGCATAAGGGGTCTGTGTAGCACATGTTAATTAAACCACTTTTATATATGGAATATCAGGAACATATATCAATAAGAATATGAAAAATAACCCAAATACATATTCACATAAACAACCTCTTCTAACTCCACAGGTATCCTGCTTTGATCTCAGACAACAATGGCACCCCCAAGACCTGTCTCAAGGGAAAATTTTATCATCTCAATTGGTTTTTTGTTTCTTGTAGTGACACCATACATGGTTTTCTGCAATGTATCTTTTGACATGGTTCCTACATCAAACCATTAGTACATATTTAATCAAATCAAAATAAGAATTTACAATTCTGTCTCCTACATAATTAGATTTTTTTTTTTTTTGCAATTCTGAGGCCATCCTCATATTGTTTGCCTCTGGTAAGTGGGAGCACTTATCCCCTATCATTTACACTTGTTTCCACTATGGACAACCACATATAACATGTCATATTAACACAATTATTATATTATTAAAACAATCAATATAAAAGTATCATAATTCCAAATCTGGGATTTAGAAGTCTATTTTAGTTTTCACTGCCATAAGGTCCGTCTCAAACGTTTGACATTTGCACATGGTATATTCTTTTTTTTTATTTTCTTGGGAATAACCATACTTCCATGTCTTTAATCAATTCTACCTGCAATATGTAACTTCCAAATATCCAAGCAATTTTGTGGGCCTCTATGTTTACAATCCTTTCATCACAGGATTTACACTAATCTCTAAAGTGATCTTCAAAATTACAATACTTATTAATTCAAACCATATCAGTCGCTACCATTTCCAGGACAATATATGGTTATCTTATATGCATCACTAAACTAACCAGAAACTTTCACCTTATTTATGTAAATAAAACAAACCTTCCATGCCCATGATTAAGCAATCATGTTCATCCTGCTTTTATAACATACCATTGCACACTCATTGTACCTTACACCACATACTACATTTAGGTTTTTATTAACTAAACATTCTCTGTTCATGTTTCTTTCTTAGTACTTCGTGTAGCTTACTAGATTGATTTCAGTGAAAGGACACTTAGATAATAATTCATGGATTCCTTGTATACAATCTTCCTTTTGACTATTATGCAATTTAGTCAAGTTTTATATTTGGAAGAACTTCTAAATCTAACCTACCCAACCAATATTCCTCCAAATATTGATGAATAGAGGACTTCAAACTGGATTTGAGTTGGATTTCATAAAAAAATTGTGTCCAAACTAAACTATTAACCAACTCGCTATTTGAATCAATGGAATCATTAAGGACTGTTAGATCTTGATCTACCTTGATCGACGATGGACTTCAATTACTATAGATAGGATTACATGAAAATTATGCATCCATTGAGTTTCTGTGAATACCATGCAAGTTTAACTAGTGGAATCTATGACTGCCATAGATATTCTTCAATGATCAACCTTGTTCGTTGATCATGATATGTTCCAGGGTCGTTGGATATATCTCTAGTAAGAATGAACGGTGGAATTTCGTGTCCACATTCCACAATTTAATCTTCGTGCACTTTTTTTCAGTGGAATCCACACCAACCATTGGATCATCCCATTCACCATATTTCAACCATAAATATACCCACGTAGGTTAATTTGAATTTAACCATTCCAAAGTTTTATATTACTTGTAACTCTCATTTGTGGAATCTATCCTCGGTTGTAGATCTATCTAAGTTACATATATTTAACCCAGGTGATTCAAAGTTGAATTTATTAGAAGGATGATTAGTTTCATTCACACACACACTCTCTCTCTATGTCAATTTATCATAGAATCAATCAATCGATCTCTTTCCAAATTCACCAAGGTTATCTTTGTCTAATTCTGAACACCATTCTAGCATTTGGAAAAACTATTTTCACACGCATGACTATCTTGCAGATCTATTTATAGGCCCTTGAAGGTAGGGACGGACATCTGGAATGGTTTATCAATAGAGGGCTCCATTTATTGGATGTAGGGTCATTATTTATAAAATAATATAACCCTACTTTATATACCTTTTCAACCAATACATGCCTGTCATCATATACACATACATTTGCATGTCTGCCAAGTTTAATATCAGCATCATATACATGAACTGTTATATTTTTATCATTTCATAAATATGATCTAGAATATTATTCGAGAGAATATCATGCACAACAATAATCACAAGAGACAAGAGACAAATAATTTTCCTCGGGGAAACCATAAAGGAGAAAACCCCACAACTTCCTAAGAGATAGAATGAGCACCAATAGCAAAAGTAAAACCCAAAGACACAAATATGATCTCCACTAGTTGTTCTCTCTCACTTGTGTGAGCTACTCCTCTTTCACTCATGCACTACTATTGAGTGATTGTGTGTCAAATAGAGAATCTCACTCTCTATTTATACTAGTTTTCCACTTGACAATTACTCTATAGGGCTGACATCACTAGGAGAGTCTAATAACCCTAATACCCCTCAATTGTGGGGACTATTTCCCTGACTTACAGTAGAGGGTTAACCTCCACTCAATTGTGGGGACTATTGCCCCAACTTACAACAGATGGTTAACCTCAATGACTTTACATGAATTGATTATATTAATGACTCTCCTGATCGGAGGAACAAACATCTACACAGGGGTACAATAAAATACAATAAGAAATATACAAGTAAATACATTCAGAAGTTACAAATACATCAACACTCCCTCTTAACTAGGAAGGTATTCTTGGCACAGTTCATCAGCACAAGTCTTCGTCACTGGATCATAATCAAAGCTGGATCATCATCAAAGATGGATCATCCTCAAAGCTAGATCATCAAATCTGGATCATCATCAAAGCTAGATCATCATCAAGCTAAATAATCATCATCATCACTACTCCCGCTATCTCAAGCAAATGGTTCTATCTCTCAATTTTACTTGTAATAGGAAGTTCTATAGAGCCATCCCTTTTTCATGTTAGATGTAGGTATCAACACTTATATTGTACCATGGGAGGCCCATCTTGCCACCATGATGAAAGGGCCCAGTGCTTACATCTTTACTCTCAATAAATCCTAGAGCCATCATTAAGCTTTCCATCATGTCGTATCATGTCTAACCTCAGGATCTTCTGCAGTCACTCCCTCTGAAGCAGAGCATAATTCTCCCTCTACCTTCTGTGCTATATGCACTGAAACATTTTGTACTGGAGTGACAAGTAGCTTCCTTTTCTACTAATATTCTATGTATCCATCTAGGGTCACTAGATACCAAGATCCTCTATCTTGAACCTTTTCAAAAGTTCTTCTCGCACCCATCTGTGAGCTTGTCATCTTCTATAGGATTTCATCTTCAACCTTGTAGCAAAGTTTAATATCATGATCACTCTAGGTGATCCTTAATATCCTCATGTATGTGTTATCCCATGGGTTCCTTCTGAGCTCATACAAGGCCTTCTTTGATTTGCACACATGAGTCTTCTTGTCATGTGTCTCTGCAACTCCTAGTGGCTGCAAATGTCTCTTCGTAGCCTATGCCTTATTTTTGTGAGAAGCCTCATGCTACGAATATTTCCTTGTATCGCATGATGTTTCCATCTACTACATGTTGGATCCTGTAGATCAATATGGAATATACTACAAACTTCTCTTCAAGTCTCGATACCGCATCCTAGATATCATTCTTCTTGAATTGGTACTCTCCTTCCCTTTCTCCTTGGCTACTTCTTCATAGCTGGAAGTCTCTGCATCAATGATGTGACTAAACAATGTCACATAACTAGAGTGTGTCCAAGGCCTCTTGAAGTCTCATCATACTATTCTTCATTTTGTATTATTTCTTGAATTGTTATCACTTGTTCTTCAGAACAAGTCTCATCCTTCTTTTCTTGTAGGCGATTGTACATGATATTTCCTACAAGTCAAATGCACCAGTTGTATGGTTAGAAACATTTCGTAAGGCATATTCATAATGGAAAATTTATTATGCATAAAGATATAATCATGCAACTATTTTAGTCAATACAACATTCATCCATATCTCACGGAAACTTTCTAGATGCCTTCCATATCTACCATGACATCATTGAGATTGTGCACTAATTCAATACATCAGCAAAGAGGTTTCATTCTAGATAAGTATCAATGGAGTGTTGCATAGAACCATGGGCTACTTACCCATCACATGCATATTAGTAGTATAATGCTCATTATTCTATCATGAATAATACATTTCACAACTAAACAATGTCATATAAACAACTAGATATATATGAAAATACAATTCAAATACTTATATTTATTTGTTTCGTGGGTAGACTCCTTCTTGCACCTTCAGCTTTATCATCCTCTTCATTCATGACATCATTATTTCTTATCCAAAGGCTAAGATGGATAAGAGGTTCTTGAAGAATTGATTCCTTCAACTTGTATGTATATTAAATAATCCAAGCAAAAGTTTGAATGGTTAGAATAAAGTTTCTCTAATTCAACGGAACTAGATGTTCCCAAACTGTGATAGGGTTGAAACTTGTGGCTTTGATACTATTTGTGACATACCCAAATAACTTGCTAAAATGCACAAAAAAATTAAAATATAATTCCTTTCACAAGAATTTTGGCTATAACCTTTCATAAAAATTCATCCTTAAGATTAAAAGTAAACAACATTAATTTCTGCAAGGAAATACAACCTTCCACAATTAAATCCACTTCTAAAACCATAAAAAGTCATTTCCACACTAAAAATGACTTTTTCAAATTTCTCCCTTTGAATTCCTCAATGTGTCTTGTGGTAGGAGGGACTCTACAAAATGCCACTGTGATTTACTGTGTTTATGCTTTCCTCCTTCCGCTACGGACTTCAGGAATCACAAAATTAACATGCGATGGACTCATGTCACCACATTCTTCCTTACACACTCCTCCTTTCCACCTTTTACTTCATACTTCGGGAATCAAAGACTTGAAAAACATAGGATTCGGTTAGCTATATTTCCGCATTCTACATTCCTCCTTTTCGCCTTCCTCTATGGACGGCGAGAATTGGAAACTTAACAAACGACAGAATCATTTATGCATTTTTATTCCTTCCACATTTCTCTTTTTCATCTTCCACTTCAGACTGCGGGAATGAAAATATTAACAAGCAACACCTTCATTTGTTCACCTTCCACTTTTCGCCTTCTACCTTCTGTAAACGGACTCCAAATTGTAGAAAACAAAGGCTTGGCCTCATTTCTCTTTCTCATTTCTGACTCCTTCCTTATGTCTTCCTCTACGGACTTCAGGGCACATAAACATACACTTTACCATAGAATTTTCAGCTCTTTTCCACTTCCAACTTTCCACTTAACTTCTTCTGCACCATTGATATTGTTGGGTCAATTTCAATCGTCAATCTTGTGGCTCAGATCTCTACCATTCATCCTCGCTGGGCCTACCATATTTCAGATATGTGGAAATA
This sequence comes from Pseudotsuga menziesii, assembly GCA_001517045.1. Taxonomy (NCBI): domain Eukaryota; kingdom Viridiplantae; phylum Streptophyta; class Pinopsida; order Pinales; family Pinaceae; genus Pseudotsuga; species Pseudotsuga menziesii. The sequence continues at coordinate 67,724 of LPNX011010322.1, forward strand.
TTGTTTATCTGCGCTTGTTGACATTATGAAATGAACCTCCGTCATAGATCCAAATCCTCGTTTTATCTTCACCATTCATCCTCATTGGGCCTGCCAGATTTTGCAAATCTGGAAAGTTCATTTGTCTGCACAAATTGAAGTTTCGAAATCATCTCCCATCATTGATCTCCAAAATCCCTACATATGAGCCGTTGAAACATGTGGAGCATACCCAATTTCACAAATCTGGAAACTTAATTGTTCATGCATGTTGAGGTCACAAAATCCACTCTTGTCATCGATCTCCAACACCATCAAATCTCAATCATTGAAACATGTGGTGCGTACCCAATTTCACAAATCCAAAAACTTAATTTATTCGTGCATGTTGAGGTTATGAAATCTACTCCCGTCATCGATCTCCAACACCATCAAATCTCAGTCGTCGAAACATGCGGAGCATACCCGATTTCAGAAATATGGAAACTTAATGCATTCATGCATGTTGAGGTTGTGAAATCTCTTTCCACCGTTGATATGATTACTTCAATCCATCTAACGAAAAATTATGTCTCCAAGTTCACCTTTCTTGTCCATCCTAAAATTTGTTAGTTTTTCAACATTAAGCTAGCATTATTAGGATATTTAACTGAGAGAATAAAAAGCACAAAAATCAAACACAAGAAACAATGAACACAATGTTTTTTCTCGGGGAAACCATAAAGGAGAAAAACCCACAAGTTTCTTAGAGATAGAATCAGCACCAAAATAGAAAAGCCCAAAATAGTAAGTGATATCCCGACAACAATAATATTCTTCTTGTCTAGCCCCAGTGTCTTCTCCTTCCTCAACTATGTGCTACACTTGAGTGTGGATGATTTGTATGATAAATAGAGACTCTAGTTCTCTATTTATACTAATCCCGGCATGGCTAAAACCCTACTAGGTCTGACCTCTACTAGGAGAGTCTAATAACCCTAGTTCCCCGAAACTGCGGGGACTTTAACCCTTAGACAATCGGAGTGTTACTCACTATGACTTGACATGACTTGTTTACATAATAGATCCTCCTGATCGGAGCATCGGGGCATGACAATACGAATCAATTACATAATAGATACATCTCGGAATAAACATCGGGTTACAATACATAAGATACATAGATGAATACATTTCGAAGTTACAAATACATCGACACTCCCTCTTAACTAGGAAGGTATTCTTTTGACACAATTTTCAACACTATTCTTCTTCTCTACATCAACTAGATCATCTCATCATCTTCAAGTCTTATTTGTCTTCAATTCTTCAAGTCATATTCTTCTTCAAGTATTCTTTGTCTTTGAGTCTTCAAGTCATCTTCTTTCTCTTTATCATGGGATCTGCATCATCATGACTACTGGCTCATCACTGCTGGATCATCACTCGATCTGGATCATCATCAAGTCTGTATCATCTCATCTGGATCACTTGATCTAGATCATTGAGTCTAGATCATCATCACAACTGTATCGTCACTTGATCTGGATCGTCATCAAGTCTGGATGATCTAATCTAGATCACTTGATCTAGATCATCATATGCTATCTCATAATAGTGCTATCTCGATTCTTATTGTCACATGAATTTATACAGAGTCAATCCTGTAGGCCTACCCTTCATGTAGGTATTCATCGGCGCTTATATCTGACACTTAAGTCAGAATGACCCGCCCAACTCTTACATCTGACCACATCTTGTTAGAAAGGCATGCCCAACACTCACATCTGACCTCATCTTGTTAGAAAGGCCCAGCACTCACATCTGACCTCATCTTGTCAGAAAGGCTCAGCACTTATATTTGACCATGTGTAAACACATTGCATAAAAAAGGCTATGCACTTACATCCAACCTAATCTTTTTGGAAAGGAACTGCACTTACATCCAACCCCATCCTGTCAGAAAGGCATAGCACCCACATCTAACCATGTGTAAACACATCGCACCAGAATGGCTCAGCACTTATATCCAACCTCATCTTGTCGAAAAGGCTCTGCACTTACATTAGACCATGTGTAAACACATCGCATCGAAATGGTGCACACTCACATTTGATCATGAAGGAACTAATCCAATCATTGCATCAGATTGGCTCCCAGTCCCAGAATGGGCTACCTGGTAACTGACCAGGTGCCTCCATTCCTAGAATGGTAGTTGCCCTTACATATGTCCTACTCGACAGAATGGCCAAAACTCACGTCTGACATGGAAGGAACTTAATCCTTTAGTCATGACATAATGGTTCATCCCTTACATCTGATCAAGTGGGAACACATCCCTCTATAACATCAGAATGGCTTCTCAGTCCTAGACTGATTTTTCCTGGTAATTGACTAGGTTCCTCCATTCCTAGAATGGTGATTTCCCTTACATATGTCCTACTCGATAGAATGGCCAACACTCATATCTGACATGGAAGGAACCAATCCTCTCACCATGTCAGAATGGATATGGGTCTCATCACTTTCTCTTGGAGGAAACCTTGATCTGGAGAACACCAAGCTTCTCCCTGAAGTACTCAAACTTCATCCTAGCCAATGGCTTCGTCAATACATCAACTATCTATTCCTCCGTTGCAACATACTGGAGCTTCACTGCTCCCCTCTGCACCATATCCCTAATATAGTAATACTTGATCTCAATATGCTTCATCTTTTCATGGAACACTGGATTCTCTGAAAACTTCACGCAACTATGGTTGTCACAATGTATACAAGTAGCATCCAACTGGAGATCAAATATATCAGACAGCAGCTTCCGCAACCATACTTCCTCACAACTAGCTGAACAAGTTGCGACATACTCTACTTCAGCTATACTCAGTGCCACATAGGATTGCTTCCTGCTAAACCAAGATATCACACCTAATCCCATACTGAAGCAACATCCTAAAGTGCTCTTCCTATCAATGGCACTACCTTCCCAATCTGAATCAACATAAACCTCCAAGTTAATCTTCTCATTTGCATCGTATTTCAGCCCATAATCAACTGTACCCCTCAGGTACCTCAGAATATGCTTTGCAGCAATCAAGTGAACATTTCTCGGATCTGTCAAGAATTGGCTCAAGATGTTCATAGCAAAGCAAATGTTTGGTCTCGTGTTCATCAGGTACATCAAGGACCCAATCATCTGACAATACATCGTGGCATCAACTGTCTCTGATGAAGCATCACTCAATAGCTTCAGGTTCAATGCCATAGGTGTGGCCATGGTATTGCAGTCCATCATCCCAAATCTCTTCAGGATCTCTACTGCATACTTCCCTTGTCCAAGGAATATTCCATCCGCACTCTGCCACACCTCCATACCTAGTAAATAATGCATCATACCCAAGTCCTTCATCTTGAACTCAGCAACAATCTTTCTCTTCGTATCAGCAATCAACCCATCCATACCTGTCACAAATAGATCATCTACATATAGTAGAAGCATCACTTAGTTTCCATATTCAACCTTGTAGTAAAGGTTGGAATCTGCTTTACTCTTGGTAAAGCCTAAACTGGATAGAAAGCTGTCAATTCTACCGTACCATGTCCTGGGTGCCTGTTTCAAACTGTATAGGGATTTCTTCAATCTACACACATGAGATTACCTGTAATGTGTCTCAAAACAGAGTGGTTGTTCTACATACACTTCCTGTTCCACTACACCATTCAAGAAAGCAATCTTGACATCCATCCGGTGTATCTTCCATTTCATCACTGCAGCTAGAGAAAGTACTGATCTAATGGAAGTGTATCTGGCTACAAGTGCAAAGGTTTCTTCATAATCTATTCCTTCTTTCTGAGAGAAACCTTTAGCCACAAATCTTGCCTTATATTTTTCAATGCTACTATTCATAGCATCTTGATCTTGTAGATCCATTTGGAAGTTACAACTGACTTCTCTTTTGGTCTTGGGACAACATCCCAAACATCATTCTTCATGATCGACTGATACTCTTCGATCATAGCATCCTTCCATTCCTTCCATTCTGCTGATTCTTCATAACTGGAAGGTTCTTTATCAATGAAATCACATAGTAAAGCTACATATCCGGAACATGATCTAGTTCTCTTTCTTTCTCTATGATTCTATTATGGATCCCCATATCTTTCTGCACCTTGGATAAGTTCTCGTACCCAAGCAGGTTTCCTCTTGTGAGGATTCTTTTCAAGAATTGGATCTATAGGTCTTTGTGGTTTTTCAAATTCTTGATCTTCCTTTTGAATTTATTCGTTCATGGTTGTGTCATGAATTCTGGGTGCTTCTGCTTCTTCAGTTTCTTTAGCAGGTCTCTTTCTGGATTTGTTGTAGGTTGTGTCTTCATCAAATGTCACATCCCTGCTAATGTCAATATTCTTGTATCCTAGGAAATATATTCTATAAGCCTTCGAGCTTTCAGAGTATCCCACAAATATACCTTTCTTTCCTGAAGGCTCTAATTTTGTTCTCTTCTCTTTTGGAATGTGTATGTATACAAGACAACTAAATATTCTGAGATGGTTGACTTCTGGTTTCTTGCCAGAGAAGACTTCTTCAGGAGTCATGTTCTTGATTACTCTATGTAGAGTATGATTCTGTACATACACCATTGTTCTGGCAGCTTCCACCCAAAGATGCATAGGAAGATCTTGATCATGAAGCATTGCTTTTGCAGCTTCCATGATAGTTCTGTTCTTCTGTTCCACAATCCCATCATGTTCTGGATTATAAGGAGTAAACAACTGCCTCTTAATCCATGATTCTTTACATAGCTCTTTGAATTCATTCGAAGTGAATTCTCCACCATTATCTGATGGAAAGGTCTTGATCTTCTTTTCAGTGTGATTCTCGATCAAGGCATTGAATTCCTTGAATTTGCTGAATACTTCATCTTTATTCTTCATGAAGTAAACCCATGTTTTCCTCGAAAAATAATCAATAAAAGAAACATAATATGCATACTCACTTAGTGAGTTTGATGACATAGGACCGCATACATAGAAGTGGATGATTTCCAAGATTCCTTTTGCTTTGCTTTCACTACTTGGAAATGTCTTCTTTGTGTTCTTTCCTTTCGCACATCCTTTGCAAACCCCGTCATGTTTTGCTTGCATTTCTGGAAGACCTTCAACAGCTTTGCTTGCAAGAGGTAGTGCTCTGTAATGCACATGTGCAAGCCTTTTATGCAAAATTTCACTTGGATCTACTGTGTCATGGACCAAGGCTTGTTCTGGATGGCCCTTCAATTTGTATAATCCTCCTTCTTGTTCACCAATCACTACCGCATCATCGATAGTATTTCCTTTTAACCACATGATGACTTGACCATATATGAATGCAACCCTCATTCTTTTTGCATCTAATGCTAATATGGAGAGAAGGTTCTTCTTGAGTCTTGGCACAAACAATGCTTCTTTCATTGTTAGATATTTTCCAGAGTCTAACTTATAGGAAGATTCCCACTACCTTTTATTGGATATTGGTAGTCATCTCCTAGTTTCACCTTGTGATGTGATTCATGTTCTGAAAGTCTCACAAAGGATTCCTTGAATCCAGTCATATGTTTGGAGGCCCCACTATCAATAAGCCAATCATCACTTCCATGAGTAATGTTTCCCGTGAGAGCGAAGATCAAAACATATTCATCCTCACTTGAAGAATCTTCACTTTCATATATGGATCTCTTCTTGGATGGTTCATCATCCTCTGCAGCATGATCATGATGTTTTCTCTTGCTTCCCTTCTTCTTGTGAGAGCTACCTTTGTTCTTAGGACAATCTCTCGCAAAGTGTCCTTTTTCATCACATGTATAGCAAATGAACTTAGACCTATCTCTAGGATTTCTAGAGTTATTCTTGTGATAAGACTACTTACTTGTGTGATGGTTGGATCTGGATTTCTTGGATTGTACTGTGAGAGCTTGATCTTCACTTCCCATCTTCTCTTCTCAAGCTACTATCCGAGATTCTTCTTGAGAAAATTCTTCCCATAGTCTGCTGAACTTGAATAACTTATTTCTAGCACAGATCACTTGAATGAAAGAATCCCATGTCCTAGGGATACCATTTAAGGTGGTCATCACAATTTTTGCATTCTCCACTTCTTCATCTACTACTTCCAATTGTTCCTTGATCTGAGAAATCCTTGTGAAGTAAGACTGGATAGTCTCTGCATTCTGGGTCTTCACATTCTTCAGTTGATTTCTTAGAGTCATCTTCTGGTTTATGTTCTTCCCTTCAAACAATTTGGTTAGGGCATCAAACATAGCTTTAGGTGTCTTGAGAGAGGACACATGTGGGATAAGGTGATCCTTTATAGAATCAGCAATGATCCTCTTTGCCATAACCATGTTCTTCTTATGTAAGGCTTTTGCCTCATCTCCCTCTGGAGATGGAACCTTCTCATGGATGTAGGAGTCTAACTCATTTTCTTCCAGGACCAGGGATATCCTATACTTCTAGGATCGAAAGTTATCATCTCCCTCAAGATTTTTATCAAGCTTGGTATGATGAGACATCTTAACTGAGAACCTCAAATGGAAATACAAAATATTTTAGATGCTACCAAGTTCAAGATGTCGGATCTGAAACTTGAGCTAAAATCCTGTGGTACTAGATTAGCAGCAGATTAGGGTTTTTCTTTTCCAGATTTATTTCCACCCAGATGTCTTGAAATTTGTCCCTAACTTCGATTTTGGGGAGGAGATCAATCCAGGCCTGGTCACACTGAAAAATTCATGTTCTGTGAAAAGCCCTAATTTCTGGTAGTAGTGTCGAGTCCAAAACTGAAACACTTCAGAATTGGATTCTTCTTCAACAGAAATATGTGCCCTAAGGAGGAGAGTTATTCCACCTTTCTTTTGCTGAAAATATATGGAGGAAGATCCATAAACTAGGAAGCCCTAGTTCTCACAGCTGCACAGTGTCTTCTTCTCAGGTTAGCTCTGATACCATGTTAGTTTTTCAACATTAAGCTTGCATTATTAGGATCTTTAATTGAGAGAATAACAAGCACAACAATCAAACGCAAGAGACAATGAACACATTGTTTTTCCTTGGGGAAACCATAAAGGAGAAAACCCTGCAACTTTCTCAGAGATAGAATCATCACCAAAATAGAAAAGCCCAAAACAGTAAGTGATATCCTGATAGCAGTAATCTTCTTCTTGTCTAGCCCCAGGGTCTTCTCCTTCCTCAACTATGTGCTACACTTGAGTGTGGATGAGTTGTATGATAAATAGAGACTCTAGTTCTCTATTTATACTAATCTAGGTATGACTAAAACCCTACTAGGGCCGACCTGTACTAGGAGAGTCTAATAACCCTAGCGCCCCGGAACTGCGAGGACTTTAACCCTTAGAAAATTGGAGGGTTACTCACTATGAATTGACATGAATTTTTTACATAATAGATCCTCTCGATCAGAGCATCGGGGCATGACAATATGACTCAATTACATAATAGATATCTCGGAATAAACATCGGGTTACAAGACATAAGATACATAGATGTGTTGGGCTATAGGGAAGACCCGAGATTTATACCATTAACTTCGCACCAACAAAAGACCCACAGTGTTGGACCTTTTGGCAACAATCTACGAGCAGATTGCAGTCTCACCCGAAACAGCTATGGATGCCGCAGAATCAGGTTTTTGCAAGCAGAAGAGGGATATTACTGTACCTTAGCCTTTAACAACTTATATTTATATACACAGAGATTCAACATTCACATATATAACTTCGCAGCTAAATAAACAGATAGTGACTTGGATAACCCTTTACTGGGAATTCACAGCGAAGTTATTTAGTTAGTAGTGATCTTATTTATCAGATATATATTTATTAATGCATGAAAGAACATAACAAAATCAGCACAAAGAACCACAACACCAGATATAACATGGTTCACCCCCAGTGTAGGGGTTACATCCACAGAACTGTGTTTTATTCAACTCTTTACTAAAATCATAGTTCTGATCTGCGCACTCAGCTGCAAATCCTTTCAAGTCCTTAAAGCCGCACACACAGCTGCAGGCCTCTGTGCACACATCTGTAGAGGTTGTCCATGCACACAGCTGGGACTTAACCTTCTCTTACAAAATAGCCTTAGCTTCGTATCAATTTATCTTACATCAAAAATCCTAACCTGATTTTGCTATAAGAGTGCTTATTTATCGTGAACTTATTACAAAACCATGGAATTAAACCATGGGCACCCCGAACCCTAAACCTTGGATTTAAACCATGGATTTATTACAAAAAGAGGACTTGGACTCAACCCCGACACCCCTAAGACTGTTTTGAGTCGTAACTCCACTTACAACTTCCACAAAAACTGCAGAGTTACCAAAATTAGGGACCGTTAAGGTGTGCGCCCCAACAGGCCCCTAAGACTCACCAATGGCCTATCCCGGGACACTCTGTTGCTCTTCTGGTAGGCTAACTTTATCAGTGAAAATAGCGAACTACTTGCTGAGGCCACGCATGATATTATTGGCAGCTTGCTCCTTTTTTACCAATTCTTGTAATATTGCGGCTGATGCTTCGGTGGCCTTTGTCTGCGCAAATGCAGCATATTCCTTCAAGACTTTGAGTTGGGTGTCCACAGCAGTACTCAACTCGAAAGCTTTGCTGATAAGTGGCTGCATAGAACTTTCCACTTCTGTTTCTTTTGATCTGCATGATTCAATTTCCTGCTGGAGTTCATTGCTTCGCTTTACCTTAAGCATTTTATCCATAGGTGGTAGAGTCTTAATTTCTGCTTTTACTGTATCCAACTCTATCTGTCACTGCCTGATGATTTCTTGTAGCTATCCAATTTCTGGATGTTCTTGCAGGGTGGTCCAGGCCTCAACACTGTCTTCTAACAGCTTTGTTGTGCTGCTCGCAGTATCCAAGATTTTTGCTACGGAGGCCTGAATGTCTACTCGGCATTGCTCTCTGACCTCCAGTGGGCTCTCCGGGGTGATGCGGAGTTGGAGCTCCGCAATCTAGGCCTCATGTTCTATTTTGAGCTTCTCGATTTCGCTACGAGATTGCTGTGCATAGTCTTTCATCCTGAATAATATTTGTTCTGGTTCTTCTACTAGCTGTACGTCGAAGTCAGGAAGACTTCGACATCCCTCTTTCTCTGCTCCACTGCCTCTAGCTACTCTGCGAAGCCCTGCTGCTAACTTATGGCATTTTCTAACTGTTTTTGTGAATATTGGTCTCGTGCCTGAATTTCTTTCATAATTGCTGACTGACAGAGATGTAGTTCTGTCATGGATAGCTTAGTGTAGTCTATTCCAACCTTCATACTCATCTCCGAACGAGAGGCTGCATCTATTAATATTAGAGCTGCGCTTGACACTTGCCCTTTGTTATCTCTGGTCATCCATTGCCTTAGGTATGGCTGTGCACTTACTGAGGCACTACTTACTGAGGCGCCAGTTAGTGATTTTTCTGCTAAGTCCTTCAACTCCAAAATGTGTTTTGCTACCTCGGTGATGGCATGCAGATGTAGATCGGCAAATTCTGACCATTTCTTGGTGAGAACTTCTGTGGAATTTGATAGACACTGAACAAACTCCTCACTTGTCAGGCCAGGATCCACATCAATATTCTTGTTCTTCGATTCCTTCATTTTCTTTTGGGACTGGGGTTTGTTTACTTCTTCTGGTTCTGGTGTTTTTCGCTTATCCTGCCGATTAGGGTCTGAAGCAGTTTGAACCGATTCTTCTTCTTCTTCTTCATTGCCATCATCTCCACCATGGTCTCTTTCAATCTCCTGCAACTCAGTTTGTTCTTCACTGTCTTCAGGGGGGTCTTGCTGCTGTGTATGACTAGGGCCTGCACCCAGATTTATAACTGGGGGAACTGGAATAGTGGGTTTTTTTCCTACATCCTTCAACCATTCCACTGGCCACTGTTGAACGACCGCGAGGATGTCATCTTTGGTCATGACATATGGTAACTTAAACCATTGATGCTTTGGATCCGCACGAGCCTGGATGAAAAGATGATGCATGTCGGCGCTGAAATGGGCTGCGTCGTCGTATTGAGAGAATAACTCATTAGTGAGCAGAGGGGTTTTCGTGATCTCATATGAGATACTCATCATATAAAAGGAAAATACACAGTTTTTCATCTGCTATAGGGTTTTATCCTGGGAAACCCATAGAGAGGCATACCGCACTGTGCTAGGTAAGTCCAGAGGTATAGCAGCAAACTACGCCTCAATAGGTTCTTGCCATCCTACAAGGGCGATGAGGACTATCAACCAGGAATAGTGAAAGGGCCTACCTTTATCCTACGTGTCGCAGATGTCTTCAAGGAATTCCTTCGTGATATATGCTGACCAGTTGTAACTGTAGCCTTCAGCACAGTTCATGGCAATTTTGATAACCGGGGCAGGCACTTCATATGGTCTACACTTTCACATGAGCTTGCATGCAAGAAGCTCAACTGTGAAGTGAATATTGTGTTGTTGAATGGCGGAAGTGTGATACCCTCATTTTCCCTTTGTTAGGCCGAAGCGTTCCTTCATGCTTTGTGCGAGCTTCATATCCTCATGCTTTGAAGGAAATTCGGTCCCTGGATCAGGTCCTGCTATTGGTAAGGCTGTGATCCTGTGAATGAGATCTCCATTAATAGGAATTTTCTTATCTCCTATCCATAGGTGGCCGTCATGTATTAATGCCAGCAGCTGCTTGACCACTATGGTCACATGTGTGCTGCGACCAAAATGGGGAACATCGAGCATCTTCAACAGACCCGCTTGATCCAAGCCAACAGCCCATTGTTTTACTTCCAACAATGTCGTGTTAGTCTCTGGATATTTGACAAAATGCAAGTATTGTGCTGGGGTGTACTGTGGAAACTTTCCACGATCATTCGTGTCATGGTCGACATACTTAAGCCGGTCTATTTTCCCTATCATGGTCATGACCAACTGCACACCTTGGGGCAAGGAAGGGGTGCGTAATGTGAACTTCTTTAGTTGCCGAGGTGGCTGGACTCCTGGTTGAACTGGTGGAAGATATGGCAGATGCTTCGGTACAATATTCTCATCTTCTGTAGGTGGGGCCTCGGCTAAACCAGACGGCTGCATCTCGGGGTCTTCTGGTGTTTTCCCTAATTGCTTGTGTCGGTATTCGTTGCGTTTAGAACGTACTTCAGGCTTAAACTTCTTCCGGGAAGAGCATGTCTGCATTGGCTGAGTCGGCGCTAGGGGAGTTTCTTCATGGGGAACACATGCAGGCAGTTGGTTGAAAAGGTTCGGCAAACCCATCTGCTCAAACTCTCTCAATAGTTCCTGGAACTCACGATCAGCGGACATGGATGCAATTTTAAAAATCAAGAAACTAAAAAATGCGAGCCTTGCGGATGTTGGTCTCTTCTTATAGAATCTATCCCCGAAATCTGTCATAACTATGCAGTGATGGCACCAATTTTGACAGAGATATTGTCCAGTTGGTGGTAGATTTCCTAAGATCGCATTAATACAGGCAATTAATATAGAGAATGTACCGGCGTTTCCATATTTGACTTCTTCTAACGGTCGTTTTTGTTTTAGTTTCGACAGATGTTTCCTTCTTCGGCAGAAGCAGTAGCTGTGGCTGCGCCCGAATGAGGGAATTTGACACCTCTGGATACCATCTGTGACATGGATTCGAGCTTCAATCCTCGACAAAATTTCATCCACAACTGCACTGATTCCTCTTATTTCCAGGAACTTCATCAGACATAAGTCCCAACACTCATGGAAAAGTTGGGTTTCTTTGCTTACCATGTCTTCCTCCCAATAATCTCCACTGGTAGCATACTTAGGCTGGCCTTCTGGTCCAATGTTGATTGTCCACGTCTTCAGGGGCTGCGTCACTTCATGGGATTCGATAGCTGATCTATGTACGTCGCAATGTCCTTCTGACTCAGGAATACCAGTATTGCGCGGAACATTATCCTCGTCAATTGCGAGGTTAGAATAAGTTTCTTGGGATTTCCCATCAAGCCAGTATTTTACTACTTCTTGATACTTAAATACCTTAGTATGGACCAACCTGATAGCTACATTTAAAGCTGGACAAACTTTATTAGCAGAAAAGGTAAGCACAAAACGATCATAAGATAATCCCAACTTACAATATCCTGGCGAAGCTCATCCTGCGCATGCCAGTTCTTTGCTATTGGTTCCAGCATATGCACAAACCTAGGTTACCATGCTGGCTGAGGTACATGCTGCCATGCTTCATAGTACTGTGTCCAAGGTTCCTGAGGGCTAGTATTCCCATCAAACCTGCTTTGTACCTCCTGGGGCTGATCCATAATTCTGAGGCACAGGAACTTCTGACGAGCTTCCCAACTAGGACTGTTCTTCTGATGGTCATTCCACCATCTGGCTGTGGTGGTTATGAATACTGAATCCAGAGTCTCCCTTTTCTGTGAGTTTGGTATCTGGTCTGAGACTTGTTCAATAAACTGTTCTGGATCTGACAAGTCATCAAAATTAGGTAGGATTCTTACCTGTGCACCAAGCCATCTGATAGATTTAGTAATTCTGGCACATCTTTGTCCATGCATCTCATAAAGTCTGTTCTGCCAGTTTTCTAACCCATCATCTGAGTCTGTCATGCAGGAGCTGTCACACTGGCAATCCATGATACCTTCAACAGTAGGATCAACATAATCCTCTTCCTTAGCTGTGATATTGTAAATGTGGTCCAAAGCATCCTGGTCTTCATCTCTTACTGGCTCTGTGTATCTCTCTCCTTGAGAAGGGTCCAATGGGACTATGACTCTCATTCCTTTCCCTTCGAAAGTCATCTATCTCTTCTTCAGGTTGATGACTGCATCATTATTTATTGCCCATTCAATGCCTAGTAGTGCAGGATAGGGGTTGCTATCATCAATTATTTCAATTACCTCCAAGTCTACTAAGGTACTGAATCCATCAATATCTACCGGGACATTAAGGAGTCTTCCTAGGGGCACAATCTTTTGTTGATTAGCTAATCTCAACTGTATAGGGGACCAATCAAGGGTAGGTTTTCCTATTTGTTCCCATGTTTTATTAGGTAAGAAATTGACCTCTGATCCTAGGTCCAAAATAACAGTAGTCATATCATACTCTCCTATCTAAGCATTCAATCTCATTTCCCTTCTAGTTCTCCTGACTCTATTAACAACTTTTACCTGACCAAAACTTTGTTGAGGTTCGCAGGAAGCAATAACTTTCTGTAACTCGCTTAAAGCATTCTAATTTCGGAGGAGCTTCAGACAACTCCGTAAAAAGTAGGACAGTGTACTTACTTTGTCTATCGAAGCTTCTTGTGTCGGAGGCCACTGCTGATGTTGTTGCGCAGGTGCTATTGATGTGCTAGGAGCAGCAAAACCTCTCTTGGATTCCATGAATGTCTCTTTTTCTCTTTCGACATCAGATGCTAGGACTTTCGCGGGGGCCTTACGAACCCAAGCCTCGTCAGGTTGTTTCTCCTTATTCTATGCTTCCGTCATAGCTCCACTCCAGGTAACAACATTAATAGCTCGGGAAGTTCTTTGCTCGATGGAAATCATCTGAATATTCTGATTAGGGGTACTATTTCTTTCTTGAATATTAGCTATCAACTGCGGTCATTGCTCGATCACATGATCTACTTCTCGGCAATACCGACATGCCGTATTTGGGTTTTGACAGTCTCTCGCTAGATGCCCAGCCTGGTTACAGTTGTAACAAACAACCTGACCTCAACCTCTTCCGGCCATACCACCTCGACCACGACCTCCAAAAGCACCTCTACCTGATGCACCACTGCGGTAGCCATAGCCATCATTGCTCTGTCCCTCATTTTGTACCCGGTAAGCGTCGTAAGTTTGTTCTCTCATGAGGTCAAAGCTGCGACACTCATCTTCGTTGTGTCCCACGAACTTATAGAATTTACAATAGGGGTTCTTAGGTATTTTCCCATACCTATGTAGCAGATAGCAGTCTTCAGGTCGTTGCTGACCTGTCATTCTGCAGAGTTCACAATATAGGACTTGTGGTTGAAACAGGTTTGGTGCACCAGTATTCAGGTAATTTCTTACCACAGGACACTGTTCCTTGGCATGACCTTCTGTCCGACATTATGTGCACCAGACCTCTTCGCGACCATTTTTTCCTTTCTTCATATCACGAAGCTCCAGAGCCATCGCTGCCAACTGTGCCTGGATTTGAGAAATACCAGAATTATCTTCGACAGGAGCGATTTCAAGTTTCATCGCTATTTCCAGGGCCTCCTGCTAGTCAGCAACCTTCTGTTGCATGAGTGGATTTCTGATATGCGGTAACAATGCTGCAATGAACCATTCCTTGTGCTGCGCAGGTCCAATGGTGAAACTGACTTGGTCTAGTAGAAATTTGAATCTTTGATCAAAGTCCCACATTGATTTGCCGCGCCTCTGCTGAATCTCTTTTAACTCAGTGATACACTGCGACTCTGATTTTGGCTTCTTAAATTCCTTTATCATTGTTGCTTTTATATCAACCAATGCATGGTTCTGAGTGCTGGAAAACTTCATGAACCAAGTTAGAGCACGCTCTCTGAATGAAGTAACTAGCTGCGCTCTTTTTGTATCTTGATCCGTAATGGCCTTAGCAGTCCACACTGATTCACATAAAAACCAGGACTGTTCTAGATCCTTTGATCCAGTTCCTTTGAAGACAGGTAGCTTAATGTCATGATGCATGTAGGCCATAGTGGATCTAGGGGGGGTTGGAGGGGGACTGGAAGTAGGCGGGAGGGAACTTACTGGGGTATATTGACCTACGACAGGAATACTTGGGCTAGGTTGACTCTCAGACTGCGACGGGTTCTCAGGGATAATAGGTCTTCGCTGCGAGGTTACAGGAGGGTTTCCAATAGAAGGGGTTTCTTCAGGTTCTGACTCTGTGGGATTTATAGGGGAATACTCGGTATGCTGACCCTGGGAATATGATCTAAAATCTCTCTTGTACCTTTTTCCACTTCGCAACAAACCTCTTTTCTCGTCGAAGGTATTTTCACTTGTAGACATAGGTTAGTAACATGAAATCTAACAATCTGATTCAATTAGCAATATACCTTCTTCAACTAATAGCATTTTAATTCTCAAACTAAATGAATTCAAAAACTTACCCCTTGATCCTTTGAAAAACTGTCGCTCGGCTTCACTAAAGGAAGTACTCGTGTCGATGGCGAACTCCGTCACAAATGCTTTGAGGGTCCGCGTTGTCCAAAAATCAACAACGCGAGATATCTCGTTGTTCACCCTTTTCAGTATATTAATTCTTGCGGGGGTCCAATCAGGAAACTGATGTTCTTGGAAGTTCGTCCTTCTCTTTGTTAACCTGGATAACCACTGGTGCAACTTTATGTGGATACTACCAAAGAAAACTTCATAAACATCACAAAAAACATACCTTTGTAAAAATTCATTTGCACTACGACGCAGATCTTTGTTTTCTTGCTCAGCGAATTTCAGATAAGTCTCATCAATCCAATCACCGATTTCTTTTACAGAGGGTCTCCAGAACATAGCCCTCGAGGTACGACATAAACCCCTCTTGAGCAGATACTGAGTTCAACTGGAAACGGAACCAATTTGTTGGGCTATAGGGAAAACCCGGGCTTTATACCATTAACTTTGCACCAACAAAAGACCCACAGTGTTGGCCCTTTCAGTAACAATCTGCGAGCAGATTGCAGTCTCACCTGAAATAGCTATGGGATGTCACAGAATCAGGTTTCTGCAAGCAGAAGAGGGATATTACTGTACCTTAGCCTTTAACAACTTATATTCATATACATAGAGATTCAACATTCACATATATAATTTCGCAGCTAAATAAACAGACAGTGACTTGCATAACCCTTTACTGGGAATTCACAGCGAAGTTATTTAGTTAGCAGTGATCTTATTTATCAGATATATATTTATTAATGCATGAAAGAACATAACAAAATCAACACAAAGAACCACAACACCAGATATAATGTGGTTCACCCCCAGTGTAGGGGTTACGTCCACAAAACTATGTTTTATTCAACTCTTTACTAAAATCACAGTTTTGATATGCGCACTCAGTTGCAGATCCTTTCAAGTCCTTAAAGCCGTGCACACAGCTGCAGGCCTCTGCGCACATAGCTGTAGATTTCCTTAATCACCCAAAAACCCTATGCGCACACAGGTGCAGAGGTTTTCCACGCACACAGCTGGGACTTAACCTTCTCTTACAAAATAGCCTTAGCTTCATATCAACTTATCTTACATCAAAAAGCCTAACCTGATTTTGCTATAAGAGTGCTTATTTATAGTGCACTTATTACAAAACCATGGACTTAAACCATGGGCACCCCGAACCCTAAACCCTGGATTTAAACCATGGGTTTATTACAAAAAGAGGACTTGGACTCAACCCCAATACCCCTAAGACTGTTTTGAGTCGTAACTCCACTTACAACTTCCACAAAAACCGCAGAGTTACCAAAATTAGGGACCGTTAAGGTGCGTGCCCCAACAAGATGAATACATTCCAAAGTTACAAATACATCAACAAAATTCTTAATTCTGGGCGTCTTACCTTGGTGGAATCCTCCACTGCCTTTGATCTCCTCCTTTATAAAATATAGACCCCCCATTCCTTATTCTTCCTTTCACTGGCCTAAAACCTTTTCAAGGAAAAGTGGTAGAGGCAAGTAAAAATCCCATTCAAAACTATAAATATTATACATGCACTCCATTAAGTTGAGGATTGTTCAACCCATAAAAAAACTCAAGCCTCCCCATAGGGAACTAATACACTGGATGCTCAATCTAAGGAAAATATACAGTATGCAAGTAACCCCTTACATAACGTTATCACACCATTAAGAAACCCAAAAGCCAAGACAAGTCGCAATCATTCAAACAAAGAAGGAGTATCCATTTCTAGAAAAACTAAGTCCACCTACAAGTTCTAGAAGATTGATAGATATGGTATGTGTATTCCTTCTTTAGGGATCCATGCAGTCCATGTAGTCATAACTATTCCCAACAAATCAAGAGTACTCCTCTTAGGAGAATTACAAAACCCAAGTGCAAGGAATAAACAGAGTAGGGTATCAACCAGTAAAACTACGTAACCAATGAAATCATACTCATAGGAGAACACACCCAACTATCAACAATAATTTCAAAAACAAACATAAGGGAAATATCTTATCAGTACAACAACATTGAAACATATATTCATACATCTACAGAAACTCCCTAGGTTCATCAATCAAAGGAAAATCATGCAGTGTGTTGGTGACTCTTTTACAGACACGATTACATCATTTGAGTCATCATTTTCCTCAATACAAGGCACAATCCTAAAAACAAAGTGTGAGAATAGTATTTTGTAAGAATTATTTCCATTAGTGAAGTTGAAACGACTAATTATCATTTCCATGGCATTGACACACAATTATACATGAAAACAACATACCCTGATTTCAATAGAATGGCAGTAATAAAACTTCAATAAAGAGACCTGTTTGTGTAAATGAGCTACAATGAAAGGGGAATAGCCATGTTCCACCCAACCATAGATTAGGAAAATATCTCTCCATCCTCGATCACCCCCAAGCTAAACTATGCATGCTAAAAGGGGTGGTAGTCAAACTCAGTTCCAGTTCTCCATTAAGAAATCACTTTCCTAACATAAAGTGCTCACACAGGGAGTATTTCTTTCCTCTTGCCTAACATAGAGTGCTCACACAACAAGTATTTCTTTGTTCCAACATACTCATTGGTGTCCCTCCTCCTAGCATATTCTTCCTTATTTATAGTTTTTTGTTTTTCCTAAGTCTTTTTGTAGCTAACGTCCAATTCCCCCTAGGAATTTCCACTACACTACATATTTGATTCCCCAGGGTGGGTCTAGCACCATAGTGGCACTCCCACACCTGGTGTAACTTACCTGAGAGTGACCCTTCACGTTCCCCACTCTCTCATGCATAGTTTCCTTATTCAACATGGTTTCCCCCATCGTTCTCGATTTTTATTACAAGCATGATGTTTCAGTTACATCTTTCCTCCACGAACCGATTGGCATATTCCAGGTCTACCAATCACATTCAAAAAAAAAAATAGTTTTTTTCAAAAATATTACAAATAAAGTTTAACGCTTGGGGGATATAACAGGAACCTAAGGATTTTACAGAATCCAACAAAATTAATGAATGGGTAAAAGACATGAATGAATAATTAGATCAGATTGAGAAAAATGAGACCTGGGTAATTGTCCCAAGACCTAAGGATAAGAATGTTATAGGGACCAAATGGGTTTTCAAGAACAAATTCAATTAGGATGGTTAAGTAATAAGGAACAAGGAAATATTGGTATGTAAAGGGTATGCTCATGTAGAAGGGATTGATTTTGAAGAAACTTGTGCTCCTGTGGAAAGAATTGAAGAAATAAGAATGTTTCTAGTACTCTGAAGCCATGAAAGCTTTAAAGTATATCAAATCAATGTCAAGTATGCATTTTTGAATGAAAATATAGAATAAGAGTTTTATATTGAACAACCTGAAGTTTTTTCTATTGTCATAAAACATAGACTATGTTTTCAAACTGAAAAAGTCACTCTATGGTCTCAAACAAGCTCTAAGGGCTTGGTTTTAGTTATACCAAAATCCCATCACCATCATGTGATAAGACATTTGACATACCTACTTGCCCTGAATCCTAGCTTCTGGAGTGGAAACTAAATGGTTTTTCATCAATCTGTCATACAAATTCCCAGCACCGCGCATGCCCCTTTATCCAGGATTGGTACCCCTGCTCACACCGCCTTTCATCGGTTGTCCACAAGTGGCACCACCACCCATTTCCCTTGGTCCATAGGCAATTATTACCAAAACTGCTCTATCATAGAAGAAGAAGTGCGGTACCCTGGGTAAAAAGGGAAAAAGAGAAGTTTCTCGAGGCTTCTAGATGATAAGCCTCGTGTACTGCCTTATCCCTACTGTTGTGGGTTGGTTGAGCTCAAGATCCCTCATCGTACGATCTTAGAGGCCACCTCACTCACTAATTTATCAACCATCTCTATTGATTAAAGCCCTATAAATATGAGCTCATAGCCATGCTTGAGAGGAGGGAGAACATTGAAGGTATTGTTATGTTGTTGGATTGATTCTTGGCCCAAGATCATTTGGAGAGAGCATAGAGAGCTAAAGTCAGAGCTCTTGGGGATGAAGAACTGGTTTCATGGAGATGCATTTCAACACTGAGGCTTGGTTGTAAACTTATTAATATTTCTAATGCAAGTTGACTTCTGTCCCACATATGATGTTGTTGTTGCGGTTTCGCATATATATGTTGCTAGATTCCTTAGTCACTAACATAGATTAGTAGATCATATTATGGTTGCTTTGATTCATTTCGTGTGGAGATTTTTGCAGGTACATAGAAGAACTGTCAAAGCCTTGTATTCCAGATATCTACAACGTCTAGGGAGAGTCTTCAACCTGTGTCCTCTATTTGTTCTAGATCTGAACCATCCAGACTGGTGGAACACCTTGCTGTCCATAGGAGGTGAAATATTCTAGCTAACAATTTTCAAGGCTGAACAACTATGAAGAATTCGAACAACTACCTATAGGATTCCACATGCAACATTACAGTACATTACTCAATTACAAATAAACTTTTCTCCCCAAGGGGATACATAGAGTAGTTTAGAGTAGACTAGTTGTTTTTATTTTGGTGATTGAGGAGCAATTTATTCATGTAAGGAGAGAGGTAAGACCCTTCATAGCTCACTTGTAGCTCACTTATGAGTTTCTTATTCGTCAATCACCTACATTTAATTTAGCCACTTGCATTTCATCCCTTAAAACATAAAATACAAAATAGTCGACCAGGCTACAACCAGTGAAACTGACTTAAAATACTTTATATCTATGGTAGTCGAGCCACTAACCCGATGGATTCCCCATTCCAAACAATGAGTAATATAGTTGGTATTAGTTTCTAGGGAGAATCCCTACTGTCGGTACCTGGGTTTTTCTAGGAATCAATGGGTCTTGAATACTGTCTTACTAAAATATTCTTCTTTAATCTAGATTTGGTGATAACCAAATCACAAATATAACTTAAAGAAGATTTTATCTCCCCCTACATGATCAAACAGATCATTAGTCTGAGGCAAAAGAAACTTGTTCTTGGTGGTTACTTTGTTTAGTTGTCTATAATCTACACAAAGTCTTAGAGTCCCATCCATTTTCTTAACAAATAAAAATGGCACTCCCTAAGACGACACACTGGGTCTGATGTAACCCTTATCTAGTAGTTCTTGTAACTAAATTTTTAATTCAGTTAGCTCAAAGATGCTCATATGATCAGGTATCATAGATAACGGTGTAGAACTAGGAACAATCTCAATGGAAAAATGTATTTCACATTGAGGGGGTAGTCCTGGTATCTCTTCTAGAAAAACATCCATAAACTCACTTAATACTGGGTGGTTGTTTACCTGTGTTTGACCTTCGTTAAGGAACAGCTCTATGACTCACACTGTGTACATCTTACAACCCTTTCTCACACAATTATTTAATTTCATGGCAAAGATTTGTCTTAAGGAGACAGGTTTACTAACACCTTCTACCTTCTTAACAACTAAATCCTCAGCCACATAAGTAAAGGTTTTACTACAACAATTCAATGTGACTTTGTAATTTGCTAACCATTCCATGCCAACAATAATATCATAAGACCCTGGGGGGAAAAAATTCATTTAAATCCTAGTCATGTGATCTAGTATTTCAACTTCACAATCAGCAACAAACTTGATTACCTTTCTTTTTTCTCCAGTGGCCAGTTTGAATGATTAGGGTTTCGCATCCCTTACCTAGGTGAGCTAGAAGTTATCCATCATTTTGGGAGTGATTTAGCTTAAAGTAGCTATTGTATCAATTAATATAGAAATTCTTTTGTTATAAATAGTACCTTCAATCTCAACAATTGCAAATTGATGATCTGCTTATCGATTTTCCAAGGCTGTGTTAATTTGGTGGAAAAATTTTCCAACTTCCTCAACAGTGGAAGATTCTTTTAGATTGTGAACCAACTTATTGGATTGGTTGAAGAGTGGGAATTTTCTTCTTAAATGGGGATCTCCACATTCCCAGAAATTGAGGGTTTCTTTAGGCATTCCTACAGCCCCTATAGTTCCAAATATCATAGCTTTATTTTTTTTCTTTTGAATTTGTTCATTTCTACTGAAGGGACTTCCTTGAGGGTTCCTTGGCATGTTTCTAAAGGGTGGGGGGTGGAATACCTTCTTATCATGGCTAAAATTTTCATGTTTCTTCTCCTTCCAAACTTTGGAGAGATTATTCATTTGTTTGTATTGTTCAAAGAAAAACCTTTCCTTTCTTTATACTTCATCCAAAGTCTTGGGATTGTCAAATTCGATCTAGTCCTTATATTATCACAGTAGACAGCTTAATAATTGTTTGATATTCACCTTTTATTCCTCAATGTAATAAATGAATAGTAGTAGATACATAAACTTGTTGATGAGGTATTCCATAGTCATTGGGATCATTTAGACCTAAAGCAACATAAATAACATCATAGTTGGATTTCCACAAAGTGATTGTAAGGTTGTTGAATCCTTTGGACTACAAAACTATTGCTGTGGAAGCTGATGCATGGAGTGATTTCATTGGAAGACCAGTTGGGTCCTCTTGATTTTGTCTTACTCACATGTGGCATTTTATGTAAATTATTCTATCTCATTTCCTTTTTTCCTAATGGAAGTCACTAGAGGACAAATTCTGTAAATGAATGAGTCAATCAAGCCCAAAAGGAAGGGGTAGTTCAAAATTCATATTTTACAAGTTTATAAATAGGAGTGGAGGGTAGTTTATAAAGGAATTTTCACTCATGCACACATGCTATTATTTGTATGAAGAATTATTTCTTTTATGAATAAAGAAGAAACAAATTTTGTTGGAGGAAGGACTATACAAGTTTCAAATGGATTGTGTGGAATGCTAAATGTTGAACTATTTATGCTTTATCATTCTATACAACTATGATATTGTTCTAAATTAATGAACTATTTCTGCAATTATGAATGATTTTACTTTTGGTTAGAAATCTTGTGCATATAATGAGTAATGAATGTTTAAATGGTACAAAGATATCTTTGTTTATATCTTGCTACTATTATCATGTATGAAGAATTCGAACAACTACCTGTAGGATTCCACATGCAAAATTACAGTACGTTACTCAATTTGAGATAAACGTTTCTCCCCTAGAGGATAGATAGAATAGTTTAGAGTAGACTAGTTGTTTTTCTTTTGGTGATTGAGGAGAAATTGATTCATGTAAGGAAAGAGGTAAGACCCTACGCAACTCACTAGTATCTCACTTATGTGGTTCTTGTTTGTAGATCATCTGCATTTAATTTAGGCACTTGTATTTCATCCCTTAAAACATAAAATACATAAATGGTGGACTGAGCCGTAATTGGCAAAACAGGCTTAAAATACTTTAGTTCTATGGTAGTTGGGCCGCTAATCGGACATATTCCTGATTCCAAATAGTGAGTAATCTAATTGGCATTGCTTTCTGGGAAGAATATGTACTATTGGTACCTGGGATTTTCTAGGAATCAACAGTTTTGGGGCTAGAAGGAGGGCCATCAATGCATGGCTGGCAAAGGAAATCCATTTAATAGAAGCTATTCCATTGGTGATAGCTATGAAACTAAGTTTCCTGAATATTTAATTTCTAAAGAAAGAGTAGGATCTGAAGAAGAAGGTTCAGAACATTTATGTGTTCTTCTATTTGAAGAAGTTAATTACTTAAGAAGACAACCCAATCTTACGTAAAGAAAATTGGAGGATTGAAAACTATTCCTACATTATGAAGAAGGCATGCTTCCAGGAAAGTACCTACTTACACTGAAGATTCGATTTTGGTGGAAAATTTGGAAGAATTGGTAAATTTGTCCATACAAGAGATTGTCCAACCACTTCATCAGTTGGGACCATATTCCCCTATTTTTTAGTCTCCATTACAATCACATGTTCAGTCTCCACCATAGACTCCTCGTTGAATTATTTATAACATTAATCGACAAAATCCTAATCAACCAAATTCTAATCAACCCAATCCACTAGCCTAGAGAGGCATAACACCACTCAACCTAGCTGCTCCTTTACATGATTTTCCTAAGCATCCTGAAAAGGAATTACCAAAGTTCAACCTCAGAAAAGGAATTTCCGTAGAAGACCACTGGAAAAGTTTATATTTTGATCTGGAACTTTTGGTCATTAAACAAGAACATGTTGTGTGGCAACTTTTCCTCCATGCCTTTGAAGCTAAGACCTATGCTTGGTATTTCATTTTACAAGCAAATTCAATAACATATTGGAATAATTTTGAAAGGGCGTTTAAGAGCAAGTTTGGTGGTCAACAAAACATTGCCACTCTTGTTATAATTTAAAATAGAACTTCTTCATCCGAGTACTGAAACCCAATGTATTGGCACACAAAAGGACAAATTGGATTGAAGTATCCAAAACACTATAGATGGGAATAACCTTTGATACATCATCACCTTACCAGCTAGATAGAATTTTGCTTGGAAATTAGGGTTGAATACATGGCTATTTGCATAGCAACCCATGTATCATATGCGAGTATGTGCATTGTAACTCATGCATATATCATTAGGGCTTGTACCTGCGGGTTTCCTTCAAGCAAGTCATGTATAATACGTGACTTTCCAGTATACATTGTTTCATATTCCTTAATTTGGAGTTTAAAAATATAAAATCGATTAGTAGATGATAGCTGGGCCCTTAATCATAACTATCCTAATGTCCACAACCATCTCAACCTTCGTAATCTCTCTCTTTCCTCATGTATAAATATAGGGTAGGAGTTGAGGCTAATCAATAATAATTAGCAGAGAAAAGTTATGCTGGTGGTTTTCCTTCAGATATCTTGGAGCAGTGGAACTTACTGTCCTTGGTTTGCAGAGGAGTACTTGTCTCATATGTTGGGTTGTAATCTCACCACACTTTTTTATCAATAAAGAAAGTTTTTCTTCCAATATTGTGCCTTTGCACTCTTGTATATTGTCATTTCTAAAGTATATTATTGTTTCATTATGAATATGTTATTTCATTAATCATTGATATAATATATAAGATATCGCAGGAAGATCTTGTTCTTTGCAAGTGATTGGAAATACCCTGGAAGCTATGGAAGCAACTTGAAGAGGAGAAAAAAATCTAGGATCGCCTGTCATAAATAACGTATGCCTAATTTTCTTCCTATTCCTATTTCAAATTCTAAAAGGGTTGATTGTCTACAAGTTAGTTTATTAAGTTGGTAACCCAGAGGCCCTAGGTTATAAGGGTGAGTTTTCCTTAACAACAACTCTTACGAAGGAATTTCTCTCTCTAAGTATGGATAAAAGAAAAAAATTTGAATATTTTAACCAAAGATTTTCTACTCATCTGAGTAATTTCAGTGCTACAACAAGGCCTACTAAAGAAACTCTAGTATAATACTATACTTTAGCACTTTGTCTGAGCATAACAATGTTTGTCAAAAGAGTAGTGAAACATACATTGGTGGATAATTATGAGCAAGAAAATAAGGTAGAAGTTGAACTTGACAGTATAGACAAACATACTTCAGAATAAAAAACAAAGACCTTTAGGAGTAAAAAATATTTGTTGCTAACCAGACCTAAAGAGGAGATTTCAAGTGAATTGGATAAAAAAGTTAATATGGTACAAAAGTTATCAAATAAAATTGTAGATCAAGAAAACGAAAAAGAATCTAGCTCATTGAAAAAATAGTTTAAACCTTATTTCAAGAAAAGAGAAGAAAGTGGAACATCTCAACCACTTGTGTATAATTCTTTTGTTTTGAATTTCAATGAAGTAGGAATGGATCATTTATGTACTTTTCATTAAGAACCTCATTCTGAAAAGAGTTTCCACAATGTATTAACTGAATGACTCTAGTTATGAATCATATGTTAGATTCTCAAATAACAGATCCTGAGGAGGAAGAGGAAAAAACAAATGAAACAGAAGAAACACATGAAACCACAATGGTGTTATGGGACTATGCACCTACACTAGGACTAAGTGAAGAGGATCCTACTGAATAAATCCAAATTTCATCAGTTAGTATTACAACTAGAAGCAAAGGACCAGTAACGGATGAAAGATTAATACTTCCTAAGATTAGGAGGATTCAAGAAAGTATGAAGTACCCAAACAATATCTAAGTTTGATCTAGTCAATAAAAAAGATAAGGTTCCAGCAATTAGCACACCTGTAAAGATTGTGGAGAGTAAAACAGAAAGTAGTAAGAAAGGTTAAGTAGATTATGACATGGGGTATGTCATAGTATAAGACATCAAGAAAACTAAAGCGAATATTTCTCTATTTGAATTATGTAATTTACCCCAACAAAGAAATAAGCTTTTGGAGGCTTTCGATCCGTAACCCATTAGTTCCCAGGAATATATTCAATCTTGTAACAAAATTAGCGAAGCAAGTATTGGAGGGAAATCCAAATCTCAAACTTTTCCATCCTTATTGTCTTTTGATATTTTCAATCATAATGCGCATAATTTTCTAGTGGATTCTGGGGCTTCATCTAATGTCATGCCACTCTCAGTATGTAAAAATATCAATGGTCAACCTACACCATCCTCATGTAAGATCATCTAATTGGATATATCTACCATGAAGGTAATAGGAGAAATGAAAAATGTGTTGATTCGGTTATCTGTAGATGATATAATTTTCCAGTTTATCGATATTATGGTGGTAGATATACCAGAATCCTATGGATTGATATTGAGTAGGGACTGGTATGCAAAATGGAATGGGTACTTTGAAACTGATTAGTCACACATGTGAATTCCATATATTAATATTCAAAATCAGATTAAGGTGATGAGGGAACCACACATGAAACACAATGTAACTCAATTGGAAGGAAAAAATGAACCTTTAAACTTCTCATCTTCAGTCCTGGGTAACTACTTTTTAGAGCTTGAACCTAGAAATTATCAAGCTGAAGAATCCTATCGTGAGTTAGAAACATAGTATGGACTCTTTCATTTTTCACAAACTGATGATATTGATTGTAATATAGTTAACTTGGTTTCTAACATAGAAATCAACACTAATCAGATAGATTTAGAAGATAGATTTCGATTTTTGTACTTTGATGGTTCCAAAACACAAGAGGGATCAAGAGCAGGTTGTGTCGTAATTGACCCTGAAAAGAATAAACAATTTCTCTCTTGCGGACTATAGTTTGAATGTATGAATAACATCGTTGAGTATGAAGCTCTGGTCTAGGGCCTGAGGAAAGTCGTTGATCTTAAAGTTAGAAGTTCAAAAATATTTGGTGATTCTAAGGTAGTTGTCAGACAAATTAGAAACACAATTCATTTCTTGTCACCACACTTAAAAGGCTATCAAACTAAATTATGGGATCTTATAACACATTTGAATTCCTTCAATATAAGTTCAATTCCTAGGTTGCAAAATGTTGTAGCTGATTTTTTAGTTGTTTCTGCTGCAAGGCTAGTACCCACTACTAACAAGTGCTCTATTGAACTCATTTTCAGGCCATCGCTACCAAACAATATTACAAACTTGAGAGCATTTGATGATGACCAAAAAGTCATCGATTTTCTAACAAATGATGAAACTTTCAAGGACTTGGAAATTGATGATGAAGAGCTTCAATCTAATCTTCAAATTGGAAATTTCATGCCTAAAGGAGTGAGGATGTTGGAAGGGATGTGTGATTTAAACAAAAAATTAATAAATACTGCAAATGTCAAAACAAATTGATCATCCCTGTAGTATGAACTGATTAACCTAGGGATAGTAGCTGAACCCAAGTATGTAAACTTGGGAAAATGTTGTTCACCAGGAGAAAGAAGCAGATTTATCAGTTTTTTTCAACAATATAAGGATATTTTTTCTTGTACATATGAAGAATTGAAGACCTATGACACCCATATTATCCAGCATATCATTCTTATTAATTAAGGCGTTAAACCGTTCCAACAAAAACTGATAAAAATGCATCCCAAGTTGGAACCTCTAATCCAAAATGAGGTAAAAAAATTACTTGATGCAAAGATCATTTCCAGAGTAAGGAATTCCGAGTGGGTAGAAAAAATGGTACCAGTAAGGAATAAATATGAAGAGATAATATTATGTGTACACTTCCGAAATATGAAGCGAGATTCAGATATAGATAATTACCTAGTTTCACTAATGGAAGAAATCCTACAAATGGTATGAGGTTCTGAACTGTTATCCCTATTAGATGGGTTTTCTAGCTATAATCAAGTGTCGGTAGTTGAGCAAGATAGACTGGAAACTACGTTTCAAACAAAGTGGGGAACATTTGCGCATTAGAGGAAATTTCAATTTAAAATGGGCCTTCCAAAAATAATAAAAATTCCATGTCATCATGTATTAGCCAATCAAAATGCTTTAAAATTCAAAAAGGGAGCACGTCTTAACCAATTTTTTAATATAAATTTGGGGATAGGTATCATAAAAAAAAAATACTTTCTTTGTTCATACTTTTGACATATCTCCCTGTGTTTTTATTCAAATTTTAATCGAGAGAGCTCGTTAGATGCGAAATTAAATTATGCATCCAACAGGTACCCACTCAGTATACGTTTGACGGGTCCCGCTACCCCAAAAATAATAAATACCTGAAAAAATGTGATGATGATCATCATCACATTTTTTCAGGTATTTATTATTTTTGGGGTAGCAGGACCTGTCAAACGTATACTGAGTGGGTACCTGTTGGATGCAGAATTTAATTCCGCATCCAACAAGCTCTCCCGATCGAAATTTGAGTAAAAACACAGGGAGATATGTCGAAAATACGAACAAAAAAAGTAGTTTTTTCTTTTCTTACTCCAAAATTAATAAATATTATTTTATTATTTTAACTATTATTTCATTAATTTTTCTTAGGAGGCTCATTTTGAGTTAAAATTTCCTCTAATACAATATAGAATAATTCCCTTTAGACTTATAATCGGATGGAGCTACATCTCAAAGGGCAACGGATATTGCTTTCCGGGAATTGATCGGCCATAGTGTGGTGGTATATCTAGATGATGTATTGAGTTTTCTCGAAGAAGGGAGAAGATCATGTTTTTCATTTGAGACAATTTTTTATTGCTGTAGAACATACGACACATCTTTAAATCCTAAGAAAATCATTTTCACAGTTCTAGAGGGAAAACTGCTAGGCCATATTATTTCTAAGAATGGAAATTCCATAGACCTGGAGAGAATAGAAGCCATATCTCGGATTCCCTTAACCCATAACAGAAAAGGTATGCAATAATTCATGGGTACCATAAATTTTGTTCGAAGGTTTGTCCCTAACTTTACACAGATAGTAAAACCTTTGCAACAAATGGTAAAGAAGACTGTGGAATTTAAATGGACCGATACAGAAAATGTTTCCTTTAACAACATCAAAAAAGAAATATCTCACGTGCCTTCTATTAAAATTACTAATTTTGAAAAGGATTTTATTCTATACACATTTGCCTTAGATAATTCACTCACAACAATGCTCACATAGAGAGAAGAAGTGGGGGATGAGTACCCAATATAATTTATGAGCATCATGTTACAAGGTGTTGAATTGAACTACCTTTCCATTGACCAACATGCATATGCAATATTTAAAGAAGTGAAACAATCTAGACCTTACATTCTAAAAAATAGAACCAAGGTAATTTTCCCTCATCCAGTTGTCAGAACCGTTTTTGTACAGAAAGAATTGGGTGAATGAAAAGGTAATTGGGTGACAGCGTTACAGGAATATGACCTGTAATTCAAACCAGCTACCATTATCAATGGACAAGGGCTATGTATACTAATTGCTGAAGGTCATACTAATGAATATGGTGATTGGGAAAATGAAGCAGAATTGAATATGATTGATATATGTTCTATCTTTTATAGCTCTTGAATCTTGGAATAGAGACCTAGTACATTACCATCAACAAGGATATTTACCAGAGCATTGGAATTCTAGGAAACAAAGGTAAATTCGTCTAAAGTCTACCTCTTACCAAATAATTGATGGATTTATTTTTAGGAAGAACTATGATGGGGTATTTAAGAGGTTTCTCGAACAAGAAAATACCTCTAAAGTTGTGAAAGAATTACATAATGGGCCTGCTTGAGGACATTTTTCGGGAGATACTACTTCTCATAATATTCTACGAGTTGGATATTACTGGCCAACATTGTTTAAAGATGCTCATGTCTATGTAAGAAAGTGTGACATATGCCAAAGAAGTGGTGGAAGACTAGCAAAAGAGGCTGGACCATTGCAACCGGTTATTATTTCATAACCTTTCGAAAAGTGGGGTATTGACATCATTGGATAAATTAATCCAAATTCTTCATTACAACATAAATATATCCTCACGACTATTGATTAATCCACAAGATGGGTAGAAGAAATTCCATTACTCAAAGTGAATGAGGGCGTGGCCATCAAATTCTTGCAAGAAAATATTATGACTAGATTTGGGGTTCCAATTTCACTTGTGTTTGATAATGCATCTTATTTTTCATTAATTAAGCTAACTGAATTCACTAGTGGAAAAGGAATCAAGTTGCATTATTCTGCAAATTATTATCCACAAGGAAATGGGTTAGCCAAATCAACCAATAAAAATAATATCAGGATTTTAAAGAAGATTGTTATTGGAAATTAAAGAAGTTGGCACATAGCTCTTCCCAATGCACTGTGGGAATACGGGGTCACCCCGAATAACTCCTTAGGAGTGTCCCCTCATACTCTATTTTATTGGAAACAGGCTATCCTACCCCCAAATGTTTTACTCCTGTCCTCTCATTTAGCCCAAGCCTCACGAAGATTTGGTAATGAAATTTTACAAGGTTGAATTAATACATTGCAGAAACTCGAAGAGTCTAGGCTCAAGTCCAAAGAAATATTTAAACACCAACAAGATATTGTCAAAAGATGGTTTGATAAGCATAAATATGGGAAGGGAATTTTTGAGATTGGATACTTGGTTCTTAAATGGGATCACCCGCATGACAAAAAGGGAAAACAGACAAATCTCAACACCTATGGGTTGGCCCCTTTCAGATTGTTGAGAAGCTAGTCCCCTCGACTTATAAGTTACAATATTTACAAGGGTGGGAAGAGAATCTTCCTATTAATGGTCTAGTTCTCAAACCTTATTTCACCTAGTACCTTAGGAGTCCTTTTGTATATAAATAAACCTTTTATTGTGTTTTATCATTGCTTTTTCTATCCTTTTGTTGGTTTTTTTTGGTTTAATTTTTCTTTTGTTTCAAAATAATCCAGCTCAATCTATTGGTGCTTGGGGACATTGGAATTTGAACAAACTGCCAAATTTTTAATCCAAGAATTGCTCATTGGAATTTACTTATGCAATATTTTGATAAAAAAAATAAGATAGTTAAATTGATAGAATGCTGAGGGGAAGTCATTTAAAGAACACATTGAGTTTCTGTGTAAACCTTGTAAATAACTAAGGTAGATGAGGTCTAGAATACTATCTTGGGGCTCCATCCACTTTCACATTAATATCTGTCTTAGGAAGCTTGCCACGAATGGCCCATGGAAAGGAAGTAGAACAGACAGGTGTGTGGTACTCAAAATAATCCTAGGCCACAAAATGAATGCCAAAAAGCTTTATATAAAGAGTCAAAATTCCAAAATAGAAAGTATGTATCAAGAAGATACACTGAAGAAATAAATCAGTAAAATAAAAGGATTCCTCAAAAGTTTCTTCTCCGTCCATGTGTTGAAACAAATCATCCCTCACACAAAAGCACATTATGGATGGAAGAACCTAAATCAAATCTCAAATTGAAAAGAAGCAATCAGGGAAGACTCAAAAGATAGAAGTATTAATCATCTAAGAATGTGAAAGGAATGGGAATAAGGAACAAACAAATGCATCTTTCTAACTCTATCACGATCATGTGGCATTATATCCAGCAACAACTAAATACAGAGGTAAAATGAATCTTAGATTTCTTCCCCAAGAGAGTTATCGAGACTTCCAATCCTAGTTACCCTACTGCAAGGACTATAATCAATGTAATGCTCTAAGTATTACATTACTGGGAAAGTCTAAGACTCTTAAATGATATTGAAATAAGACTGGGATAGGTTTCTATAATCAAATTCCATATAGTAGTTTTTGTTTTGAAGAGATATTTTCTCTTAGAGATCTATGTTCACCAGCAAGTCACCAATTGTTGCTGTTGCAACCACTACCTAAATTTTTTTTATGATTTTAGGGTGCCTCTTTATATTTTTTAGATTTTAACTTTTCTTAGACTATTTTTTCTCCTGAAAGGTTTCTTTCCATGTCTTAGTTTTTTTCTCACAAGTCATAAAAGGTTTTATTGCTAGGTTAGTACTCATTTTTTACACCCAATGTGTGAGATGAAATCATTGAGTCTGGCCGACACGTCGGAGAGACTCAACTATACCATCCGATATGTTTTTCTTGAGTTTATCCAGAGCCAATTCTTGCAAAATATTTTGTTGTTTTTTTTCGAATACTTCGAAAAAACTCAGGACTTGAAGCTGACAGGTTCTCAGTGAAACTCAAGAGTTGAGGCCGATAGTATCCGAAAAGACTCAGCTTCTTGAACCGATAGTATATTTTGGAAAAACTCATATTTTATGGTCATTGGATTCGACAGAACTTGCATTTCCTTGCCCACGCTTTTTTGGAGACTTTTGTTTCGAGCGTTCTTTTTTAAGATCTACCGACAGTACCGGCAATACTTGGTATTTGAGCCTGACACTATTGGTAGGGATGTATGTTTCACACCCTACGTATTTTCCTCATAGGATTTTTATAAGACTCCCGACAATGTTGTTTTCGGAGTTATCTACTGAGTTTTGGAGATGGTATTGGCGAGACTCATCTTTCATTAATGACGTGCTTGACGGGGTTAATCTTTTAGTACCAATTGAAGGTTTGGGGAGTTCATCAATGATCTTATTTTTAGCAAGATTTGTTAAGTGCGGGTCGATAGTGTCGGAAATACTTCATGTGTTCAACCAACATAGTCACAGGAAGCTTATTTTTTTGCGTCAATCTAATAAAGTTGTTGATGAGATTTATCCTTGGTTCCAAATGGTTTTTTTCACCCATGAGCCATAAATTGCCCTGCGACAACATTTATTACTTTTTCATGATTTTTCTATGTAATCATTGGGATGTATTTACAGACTATTAATGCTTCCCATTTTGAGCTCACCCAATTGAAGATTTCCACTTGGATTTTACTGATTGCTCGAGCAAAGTTTTTTCACCAGCATTCATGCCATTGTTTTCTAGCTACGATTCAAACCTTATCATGGTTTCATTGTTACAGCTAATTTTACCACACATGGTAGATCACACATTGATGTCCTTCCCTATCCCTCTGGGAGACTCTTTGGACCCCATGGACCATTTTTGTAGCTTTTATTTTTCCAATGTCATCCCTAAAAACACCTGTTATTTTCCATAAATGACTTTTAAACCCTTTCTCACGTATACACATGGATATGACCCTTAAACCTACGTACATCGGGATGTGTGCAAAAGGACAAATATTTTTGAAGTTTTCCTTGATGTGGATCCAAGTCACTTGTCTCTTGGCCTTCCATATGCCTAGATATCACTCGTATTTTAGCTTCCATTACCCCATTGAAGCACTATATAAGGAACCCTTTGGATACATTGAAAGGAGAGGAAATGAAGAGTAAGAAAAATATAGTCCATTGTTGTCGTACCTTATACTTGAGTCTGCATCCCTTTGTACCTTGGAGCACTTGGTGTTCTTCCCAATCTTGACTTTTATTGTGAGCTTGCTATCGAGAGAGGGAGGATTGAGGTGGTGGAGGCCCAGGTGGAGGACTCATTTTCTCCGGTTCGCGGACCTGCCGACAGAGGTTGTCATTCATGTGTCATTCATGTAATCTCTAATTTATATTAATAGAAATATCTTTTCCTATCCAATGATGTGCATTTAAATGAATGTTGAATCCATGGATGATTTCAATTGCTCATACATTATTGATTATATATGCTAGAGTATGTTTGACACCATTATATAGCATGCTTGTCTTGTTTGCTAATTGTTGAGAGAGCAAATTGTTAACACAAGCGGGATTGGAAAAGCTCAACGGGGATCTACATCAACCATTCGGAATAAGGTATGTTTCGAGATCCTTTAGTGCTAGATGTTTTATTTCTCTTGCATATTGCAAAGGGATTGATTTATGTGGTTACTCTGTCTATTGCGGTACACCCCAAGCCATATGAATTTTTCTCCGTAACATAATTGGCGACCATACTGGGGAGTTCCTAGTCATTTCCTTTAGGGGTTTTGTCAGCATTCAATGTTCTTGAATTGCTCTGATTTCTCTGTTTCTGAGTCGGGTCTGGGGGCATGTTTTCCTAGTAGTGTCTTATAGGAGTAAATTTTGTCTCAGCTTTTCTGTTTGCTTTCTTTTTTATCTCTTTTTTTTCCTGTACGCAGGTTTTTCCTTCACAGTCGCGTGTACATGTAGGCTTTCCTGGAATAGCCACGTATATACATGGATTTTCTGCAAACAGTCACGTATGCCCTGATTTTTTCCTTTTTAGGGAATATTAAGTGTTGTTGGGTGAGTTCAGATGATTGCTGAGTCTTCTTGGATACTTCTTGAGTTTGTATACACCCCTGTTTTTTACCAGAGACGCTTTTTAGTTTAAATTTTTGAAAATGTTCTTGTCATTTCATTTTCTATTTTTTGTTTTGGGATTAGAGCA
Organism: Pseudotsuga menziesii; assembly: GCA_001517045.1. Lineage (NCBI taxonomy): Eukaryota > Viridiplantae > Streptophyta > Pinopsida > Pinales > Pinaceae > Pseudotsuga > Pseudotsuga menziesii. The sequence goes on from LPNX011010322.1 coordinate 101,619, forward strand.
TTAGGTCTCTTTTACCTTGGTGCTCTGCTTGGGTGCTTTCTGGTAGTGCTTGCGTCTAGGGTTTGTTGAGTCATACTTTTTCTTTTTATCTTATTTAATTCAAAAATACAAAAACATTTGCTTTTTGCATCACTATGCATTGTTTGCATTTTTGCATTTTCATGGTACTTGCATTAGGTTTGCTTGGAGGGTATTAGTCAAATTTTCATATAGGAATGATTGCATATTCATTTGAAGGAAAATTTTGCACTTCACGTAGTAGCATACCCTTTTCTTCATTTGACACAATGCATTTGTATTGATTGTTAGGTGTGCATTTTACTTCTTGTTGCATCATAACATCATTAGTTGCATGACCATTTTCCATTTGAGTAACAAGCCAATTAAAATCAATGCATAATAAAATGAATTACACTCTTTTCTTTTATATGCTACACCAACAAGACTAGGTTTTAGGGTCTTGGAATAGTTCATTGTGAGTAAATTCTCCAAGAACACTAAACGAAACATTTATGTGTCTGTCCATGTGAGAGTGTGAAATTCCTTTATATAATTAGTGTTCTTAGGATCCTCCTCTTACAAGGGAGTTAAGCACGAGGCAGTGTGAGTGGTTATGATTGGGATGACCCTTGGTTGTAATTGAGTACCATCGAAGATATTTCTAGGATTGTATTCATATCTGGGGGCTCTTTCGATAGTTTCGGGCTTTTCTACCCTACCCATATGGTCAATCCCGCCTACAACTGTCCACCTGAGCATTGATTATGTTGAGGTGACCTTATTTTCCTTACCTAGGTTATCGAGGGGGTACTTCGTAGAGGTTATTCTGTAGGTGTCCTAACCAGGTAGGGGTTGGACAACATAGTTGCTATATGCGTTGAAGCTGAGGACCACTATAATTGGTTATGGACCTCTACTTGTTGTGTATGGGAGTCTCAAGCCTCTCCTAGGTGAGACATAACTGCTTCATTCGGGAGCTCACATATCCTACCCTTGTTTTCTTGTGATTTGGACTTACATTTTATAGTTGTGTGCTCTGTGCATGCTAGTTTTCCTAGGGTTTGCGTAATTAGATCGATTATTTTTATTTTTTGAGTCATTCTGGATTTGGGCACAGTGCCTCACCATTCTCATCATTTAGTAGGACTTCCGCCTTCCACAAGACTCACTATGAACCTACAAGCACTAGTCATGTTCGGTATGGCATGTCTGATATTCCTGCACCCGATTCGGCACATCATGTTGAGTTCAAAGTTGAACCTAGCACTATGCCTAGGGGCACTCCTATTCCTTTCCATGCAGATATTTGGTAGTACTAGTCACATTGCACCTTCCATCCTAGCAGTGGAAGCAACCTCACATGCTCGTCCTAGACCTAGTGTTAGTAACCATATGCGGATACCAAAACCAAAACGAGTGACCATTGGGAACACTATTTATATTCCTTCACATCTCCCTTCATCCTCAAACCCTACTCCTTCAAATGCATTCTTGAAAACACTTCCTCCTCCTCATTCATGTGGTCCTTCGGGATGGAATATTGCTACTAGCCATTTTCATACTATGACTTCTCATACGGTAGTATCTTAGAGTCAAGTACCTCCTGTTGTGACGGGAGTTCATATTCTTGTTTTTGGATTGTCTTATGGTCCATCTCAAGGAGTTCCCCATATCCCTAACTCTGGACATTCTCATGGGACATCCCATGGGACACTTGATGGAGCTGCTCATGGACAGTCTTATGGACCGCAGTATGGACAGAACTATCAACCCTATGGGTATAGGTATCAACAACCTATTTAATCTTCCAATTATGGCTTTGTAGAGCCGCATAATCAAGGTACCCCACATCACAATGCTTCCATGCATCCCTATACAGGTCAAATGGGGAGATTTTATTATGGCCAAGGCCATGGTATTTATAGAAATCAGCCTTACATGAACTAGAACTATAAGGAGCGTGGCATAGACCGGCTCAACATAGGCTCCCTTTCCTCACAACATTGAACTTACTTGACTTATCAACACTTATGAATGATCCGGTATCTCATGATTCGACCTAGCCAGCCGTCCCTAATAAGATTCCTTTGGACATTCCCAAGTTCAAGGGCAAAGCTAGAGAAGATCCTAGTGAGCATGTAACTAATTTTCACCTTTGGTGCTCTTCCAATTCCTTACATGAGGATTCAATATATTTGAGGCTATTTCAACACACCCTCACTGGGCCTACAATGAAATGGTACATAGGGTTACCAAGGGGGGCATATGTTTTATTTAATGACCTTGCCATGAATTTCCTCAATCACTTTCAGCTACCCGTATGTTACGATGTTGGTACCAAACTTTTGTCGACATTTCGACAAGACAAAGCCACACATATCTTAGATCATATTCAAGAGTGGCATAGACAGAAGCGGTTGATTAATGACTTTATACCACCGAAATTTCTCTTTGATTGTTTCCTCAAGTCATTCTTACCTTACATCGTGAAGGACGTTTCTACATCCGGAGTCCAAAACAAGGAACAAGCAATCTTTAGGGCACAAGAGTTGGATTTGATCTACACTCAATCCAGACTTTTGTATGAGATCATACCTAATGTCCCGCGATCTAGTTTCGATCCCAAGATCAAGCCTAGGCCACATCCAGATGGCATTGTGGGCTATACAAGTACCAAACCTGCAGATCTGGTTGTGAAACAAGTGAGCCATTTGTCAATTAATCAATCTACATTGGGACAAGCCATGGCTTCATCTCAACCTACCCAAACAACGAGTGTAACTTTCATGCAATCGTCAGAACAAAAGGGCAACCAATAGCCTAGAAGGAATAAGAAAAAAGGGAAAAATAATTGTAACGGTGGGAATAACAACGTGTTACCACCTAAGTTGTACTTAGTGGTTTCTTATCAAGTGATCCTGGTGAACCAGACATGGTTAACTTGTTCGGACTTCAAAAGACCTTTGGAAGTACTTCTGGGAAGTGCTTGTTGTATCATATCACATGTTCATACCCCATGGGGGAATTGTAATAAATGTTCTAGCATGATAGTGTCTGTAAAAGAATCGATGTATTAGACTTTATTTGTCAATCTGATCAGCCCAGGGTGTTTTTTTCCTTTGGTTATTATTGGTTGTTGAACAAACGACTGATAATTTCTGAGTTTTTCACTCCATACCTCCAAAGTTGGGGTGGTCAGCTTGGCATTTAGGCCTATTGAGGTTATTAGAGTCTATGTGTCAATGTATAAACATGCTAGACATCATTTTTGAGTCATATGAACATGTCTAAGTCCCCCTAGGTGTTTTTCAGTTTTTCAATTTTTTAGTTTTTTCAGTGTTTTTTATTAAAATTTAATTTTTCCAAAACTTAGGCTATTTTTTAATAGTTTAATTGGAAAAATTGATTTTGTAATAAAAGTGGGCCAAATAATCGGTTCCAGTCATGTAGGTGCTCATTTTCAAGCTAAGAGAATCTTGTAAGCCCATGGACCCACTATTTCCTAAGTTTTGAGTGATCTTCCATCACTCAAGTCAGAAAGCCCCAAAAATCAATTATTGATTATTTTAATTAATAAATTGATGAATAATGGAGCAAATCCAAAATCATAAATCAGTGGATTCTCAGGTGATTTGATTGAAATCAATAAGATCTGGAGCAGATTGACTGGATCTGACAAATCCTTGACTAAAGGAGGTGATCAAATCAGATCCAGAGTTGATCTACAGTTGTCTTCATGGAGAATTGCACCCTCTCTCTCTCCTCCACACGTGTGGACTCTCTTGGATGCTCTGTGGGCCGATGTGTCGGTGTATGGGTTGATGTGTCAGCTAAATCAAGCCCCTATTTGACAAGTAGTCTTAGTTCAGATTCAGTTATGCATTGATGGACTCTCCCTCAGCTGATTCCATGAGGAATTGCACCCCCCTAGGTTGGATGGTGTGTATTTTGTATATATCCTGCTTGAGGCTCCCTCTTCCAAGCTAGTTAGAGCTGGAATGAAGGGATTTCCATTGTAACTCTGTATTTGATCATCATTTGTGAATAAAGAAGCTTTGGAGGCTATACTGTGTAGTGCATGTGTATGTGTGGATTCTCAGTGTTATGCTGCTGATGTGGTAGCTGCAATTTCTTGCCAAATTCTGTGCTGCTTCTGTGTTCTGGCTTCAAGGATTCGACTGAATCTAGTAAGGGTGTAAACTAGGAAAGCTAGATTTCTTGATATTGTTTATCCATATGATGTATGCTCAAAAAGTTCAGTTATATGCTTAAATAAGGTTATTTTGGCATGATCTTTCATTTTTGTTGCTTTATACATCTATATCCAGATCCCACGAGGTGTGTGCAGGCTTGTGTTATTTAGTTGCAGGTTCCCGATTAGATGAAGGTGTGGATATATATTGACACCATTCCTATCCAATAAGCTCAATACTCTATCCCTCAACACTCCACAAAAGGGCCTCCTTTCAGCTTGCTCCATTCAAGCAACAATCCGACCTTCTCTCCTCTTCTTCTCATTTCTATAAAAAACCAACATTTATACTCGGTTACTCTATTCGTAGCTTTGATTTTGCTTAGATATATCATATTAAAAGTAATTCCAACATAGATATATCTTATCAAAGCCTATAGTCTATATCTTTTAGTTAAAAAAGTTTCATAAGCATTCTAGATCTAGCTTTAGGGAAATCGTCTTTTTGCATGAAAATTTAAAGAAAACTTGTAGATCGCATGCATTAGATTTCCTTTCACTGTTATAACATTTAACATTCTGCAATATCAGTGCATATTTCATTGGCTGCACAAACAGCAAGCCAATATCCCAAGGAAAGCTTGCATTCCTTGGTTCCCTTTTCACCTGTTCAGCTAGTTTTAACTTCATTTTTTTTGAGATAAGGTAAGCTGATCCAAAGGTACTCTTAAAGTGATTTTTGGCATATTTTATTCTAACATGATTTCTTTCTTTTATCATGTCTAACAGAAAAGAAAGGAATCTTCTGTCCGGAGTGGCCTCAGGAGCGTTCAAATTCCCCCAGGGGTCTCACTAAAATCTTAAAATTTTTGCAAAGTTGTAAGATATTGGTTTCAGCCTGTATAAGGACCAAGAATTTTCTGATATATCAGTTCTCTGATATTGTAACCACTGTTAATAAAATTATTTTTTGAATAGGCTCTTTCGAGCCCATTCCCCATCCCCCCTGGGGGGATTTGCGTTGGTGTCCTTTTTGTTTCTTTTTGCTCATTTCTTTTCAAACTAGTATTGATATCATCTGCAGGATATTGTAATTTATTTTATTATTAATTTCATATTCTATACTTTAGATTTCAAAGTAATCTAAATACTTACCCCACGACTTCCCAATTGACCCGAAAGGGGAAAGAGATTCGTGGTAGGACTAATTGGAAAACTAGAATTGTGGATATATTTTATTTTTAATCATTTATTTATCAGCAATTATAAAATTAACCCCTCCTCGCTTCCCCGATTGAGATCCACTTGGATCGAAAGAGCTTCCTGGAGGGTTTTCTTTTAAACAAGAACACCCAGTTTAAAACTTACTAAAATTGACCAGACTCCAGTGTGTATGCTCTGCACTTGGCTGCGGTTCATCTGATCAATCAAGCTATATAAAAATCACTTGGGTGACTAGCATAATTAGGACTCACTCTCCCCCAACTGACAAACCATCAGGTGAAAATCCAACACCTAGATCAAACCTTTACGGTGGCAAAATACCCAAAGGAAGCGGGAACTTCTGAAAAGTGACCTCGGGGTGCCGATCTCTATCACACCCTAACGGTTGTGTTACGAACAATAGCCCCAAAGAATCCTTTCAGCCCACATATTCCTTGCGGGTATCCATGAAGGTTTAGTTTTGGACATACTCCAAGTACTCTCGGGTATATCTGGAGTCCCCCCTTAGCCTAATTTTAATCAACTCACACTTCAAACTTAACTTAAAACATACCAAGAGGTAATCGCAAAACATTCACTCCAAGCAAATGCAAGTATATTGTTTCTATTTTTTACTCCATTCTAAGGCACTGGTTATTTTCTTGCTTTATATAAATATTGTGTCTCAGCATTGTGCTTTCATGTGTCCATCTTTTATATCTTGCCATCTTTGATTATCTATAGTTAAATTGCAAACTCCTAAGCAACTCATTCATTTTAACATCACAACACTAAGTAATTATCCTTAGTAACTTAATAGGGTCTACCTCCCTTGGCTTCATTAGGAGTTGAGCCTAAATGGAGGAGTCAAGAACAAGGTGATAGCCTTGACTTGAGACTTGCCCCCAAGGACACACCGAGTGGCTTGAAGATTTCTGCCACGTGACCCATGTGTGTGAAAGGCGGCAACAATTTTTGGCACCATTGCCGGGGATAAATATTTTTATTCCCGAGTACGACTTAGCTTTTTCTAAACAACTAAAAAGATAAAAAATTTTGATTGATCTAGTCTTTAAAAAACATAAAAATTAAAACTCAATCCATCTGGCGACTCCACTGTCTAACATCCCTTCAAGAATTTCTACCCGAAGAAACTGCCGACAATTATTCAATCCTCTCCCTGATCCTGAAAGGTTTATTAGGGAAAGATTGAATAGGCAGACTTCTCATAGAAACCTTGAAGATTTAGGAGACCAATCCCTCTCAGATATCCATCACATATTTCTAGAGAGTCATACCTTCCAATCTCAAGAAATGACGGAATTTTACAAACCCCTTGACTTTTCTCAGATAGAAGGTGCTTTTCATGACATTTCGAATGATGCTATAAATAAGCTCCCCATATTCGAGGGAAATAATACTACCACTGCCAAGACTTATCTCCGAAAGTTTGAAAAGCACCTGGTCAGTTACTGCAATAGTGCTGCCTCTGACCATGAAGATGTCAAAATGAAGCTCTTTGATTTATGCTTAGAGGATGATGCTGCGGAATGGTATGGAGACCTTGGTGATGATTCATATAAAACTCTTAGTGAGTTCCTAGAAGGTTTTAAGAAGAAATGGGGGGAAAATAAAGAACCAAGACATTTGCTTACTGCCCTTCATAATATAAAGAAGATGGAAAATTAAACCATTCATGAATTTAATACTAAGTTCAGGAGTGTGGTTGCGGACCTCCCTAGAGAAATCAAGCCAAGGGATGCCTCAATCCTCATATCTTACATCAAAGATTTCACTGGTGATTTGAGGTACCAATTAGGGGACAAAGATCTGGTCGATCTAAAAACTGCTCAAGATCTAGCCGAGAAAATAGAAAAGAATATGCAATCTTTGGGAAAATCCAACATTCCAGGTTACACTGGGGGAAACACTTTGTACAACAAAGAGAAGGGAAAGGCCATTGAATTAGAGGAAAAGGCAACCTCTAAAGACCCCATGGAAAAGGTAACTAGCCTTTTTGAAAAAGTGATGACTAGTCAGAACCAATTCATGACAAACCAATCTATGCAATTGAATAATATTCAGAACAGGATAATCACACTGGAGAGAAATAATGGACCTAGGAATTTTTAGCCAAAATAGAATCAAGTGTATCAAAAGAAGTTTCCTCAGCAAGATCCTAGGATTCCAAAGCAGTTAGACTCAACTAACCTGGTAGATGAAGTAATTCCATGGTGTAGACCTTGTGAGCAATTCCACCTAGACATCACTTTCTACATAGAAAACCAAGTTATAGGACATGGGATGGCGGAGATTAGTAACCAGGAAACAACATCAGGTGAGTCTTATCATGTGTACATGGTATGCCGAACCTATCCTCTATCAAACCAGCATTGGCAGCAGGCCATGGATTACGGTTTCGAGAAGGATCTCATGTCTAACTTTTATGGTGTAATGCCTCCTCCGGAAGCAATTAAGGAAATGAAGGAGGCCAGGTTCAAGGGAGCTGTGTATCAAAGGAGAGAAAAGCAATCACCATCTAAACAGTACAAGCAAAAGGTAACCACTCCTTCCCTCCTAGATCCTCCTATTGAACCTGAGTCAAATATTTATATGGGAGAATGGATAAGTAGTGCTAAAATTCATGTTTATGCAACTAATGTCCTTAAAATTCCCGGTCAAAAGGAAAAGTTGTTGAAATCCTTAGAGGATAGTCAAAGTGAAGCTCATCATATTATCGAAGAGGATCCTCTTCCTAATAAAAATGCTATATTTGAAGATGAACTTATTGAACCTATAGGTATGCCCATAGTCCTCAACAGTGTTGATCCGAGGAGAGAAGACCACCCACTTTTTTATGTCTCCCTCTTAGTTGATAAACTTCTCCTTCATAACTGTATGTTAGATTCAGGTGCTTCATCAAATGTCATGACAAGAAAAGTAATGGAGCAACTAAATCTAAGGGTCACCCGACACTACCACAATGTTTGTGCCATGGATGCAAGATAAGTTGAAGTGGTAGGGAAAATACTAAATTTACAGGTCAAGTTAGCTAAGTACCCTGATATTGACATGTCAATGGATGTGGTGGTGATAGATGTTCCAGATAATTGGGGTATGTTGCTATCCAGAAAATGGGCCGCAAATCTTGGTGGGAACATTCAAATGGATTGGACATATGCTATTATACCTGCATTAGAGAACACTAGGGTGATTCTCCATAGAGAAAAGCTGAGGAAACGACATGTAGAAAACCTTAAGAAGCCTGGAAATGAATTTGTTCATTTCACTGATAATTTTGGAAACTATGCTATTTTTTCAAATTTCATGGCCCCTATTAAGGAAAACATTAAAAATGAAAAGATCGATGAAGTTTGGCAAATGTACTTTGACCGGGCTTATTCAAAAACCGGAAAGGGTGCGGGCATCGTGATCATCTCCCCTTTAGATAAAATCTACAATTTTGCACTCAGGTTGGAGTTTGAAGCATCAAACAATGTAGTTGAGTATGAGGCATTGATACTAGGGTTAGAAGCTGCTAAAGATATGGGGATAAATATGTTGAACATAAAGGGTGATTCAGATCTAGTGGTCCTCCAAATTAAGAATCAGTATCAATGCAAAAATCACAGACTAAGAAAGTATAGAAATGCCACATGGGACACTATGGAATGGTTTGATGCACTCAACATTCAAAAGGTCCATAGGGAAATGAATGGGTTAGCAGACAGATTGGAAGTAGCAGCATCCACCCTCCAGCCATCAGATGAAATGATTAATGGGAATGGAAATATGGAAATCAATTTCAGACCTTCAATTCCGGATAATATAGACCAATGCCAGGTGTTCAAAGATGATGAGCAACTATTGAGATTCATCCACAATCTATAAGAGTTCGAAGGTTGCAAGATCGGTTATCAGCAGGAAGGTAAAGAGTATCAGGAGTGCGAGGATAATGAAAGGAATCACATCCCGAGTAGCCTTATAGATTTTGAGAATCTTTTCGATCGACAGGATCATCATAAAAAACAAAAAGAAGAAATAAAAATTGGGAATTATATGGAAATAAACATAGGAACTGACAAAGATCCCAAGTTAATAAAAATTGGAAAGGGTACTTCGGAAAAGGAAAGGAACAATTTGATCAACCTAATCAAAGAATATAGAGATGTGTTGGCCTTTAGTTATGATGAGCTTAGAGCTTATAGGGAGGATGTGTTTCAACACACTATACCCCTCACAGAAGAAGCTAAGGAGGTCAAACCTTTCCGACAAAACCTTAGGCAAATAAATCCTAAGTTGGCCCCCATTGTGCAGAAGGAACTTCAGAAGATGTTAGCAGTAGGGATTATAGCACCTACAAGGAATTCATATTGGTGCTCCAACTTAGTTGTTGTCAGAAAAAAGAATGGGTCAATTAGAATATGTATAGATTTTAGAAATCTGAATACATCATGCCTCAAGGATAATTACCCATTACCCGACATGGAAACATTGCTTCAAAGAGTAACAAGATCAGGAATGATGTCTATGTTGGATGGCTTCTCCGGTTATAACCAAGTGTTGGTAAATAAAGAGGATCAACACAAGACTACATTCACCACACCTTGGGGTACCTATAAATTTCTAAGAATGGCTTTTGGTTTATTGAATGCGGGTGCCACCTTCCAAAGAGCCATGGATTTTACCTTCAAAGAACTTATAGGAAAAATAATCGAAATATATCAAGATGACTTAATTGTTTTTTCAAAAGAAAGATCTAACCACATAAGTCATCTTAGGCAGTTTCTTACAAGATGTCGGAAATATGGTATTTCCTTGAATCCCGCCAAGTCAATCTTTGGAGTTGATGAAGGCAAGTTGTTGGGGCACATCATTTCTAAAGATGGTGTCAAGGTTGATCCTAAAAGAGTTGAAGATATTAAGAAATTCCCCTTGCCTCAGAATCTAAAATCTCTCCAGTCCTTTAATGGTCAAATCAATTTCATAAGAATATTCATCCCAAACTTAGCAGAATTAATGAAACCTCTACAAAATCTATTAAAGAAAGATGCTAAGTTTGAGTGGACAGATGAAGGGAAAGTTGCATTCAAGTCCATCAAAACTGCCATATCCATGTCCCCGGTCTTGACTAGTCCAGATTATTCCAAAGAGTCCAGATATTCTCCTTTGCCTCAGAAGACACTAGTGCTGGTGTTTTACTTCAAAAGAATAAGGAGGGACAAGAGCAACCCATAGTCTTTATGAGTAGAGCCTTACAAAATTCAGAATTGAAATATACCACAATGGAGAAATAGGCCTATGCTCTTGTCAAGTCCCTTAAACATTTTAGAACTTATATAGGTTACTCCAAAATCATTGGATATGTACCCCATGTAGCTGTCAAAGATATCATGTCTTAGCAAGACTGTCTAGGAGTCAGGGGTAAGTGGGTTTCAAAAATTCAAGAATATTATTTGGAGATAAAACCTACTAAATTAATTAAGGGACAGGGTCTTGCAAAGATGTTGATGCAAGGAAATGAAAAGACTTTAGGAATAACCTGCCAGAGCAGCAATTCAGAGGAAAGTGTATCAGACGAGTTTCAGAGATTAGAGCAACACCCCTGGTACACCGACATCATATTTTTCCTCCGCAACCTTACATGCCCCGATCACTTACTTGACCATAAAAGAAGGGCATTAAGGTTAAAGGAAACTAAGTATTGTTTGACCAAATATGGTTTGGGTTGGAGAAACCCAGATGGTTTGATACTTAGATCTGTCGATGAACCTGAGTCTAAGAAACTCATGGTTGAGTTCCATTCAGGATTTTGAGGTGGACATTTTGCAGCAAAAACAACCGCCCACAAAATCCTTAGAGCAGGCTACTATTGGAAAAACCTATTTTTAGATGTGCACAAGGCTGTCAGAGTTTTCCCCCAATGTCAATTATTCACCGGAAAGAAACAAATGAAAGCCTTGCCTCTAAATCCAATGGTAGTCCAAGCCCCTTTTCAGCAATGAGGGCTTGACGTCATTGGTAAGTTCAAGCATAACTCGAGCAATGGTTACTCTTGGATTCTTACCGCCACGGATTATTTTACCAAGTGGGTAGAGGCGATACCCACTAAAAAGGAAACTAATGCTATAGTCATGGATTTCTTAGAAGACAAGATCATCACAAGATTCAGTGTGCCAGCTAGAATAATCATGGATAATGGCCCATGCTTTGTTTCTTCCAAGATGTCATCTTTCTGTTTCAAGTACGACATTATCCTATCTCACTCATCCAATTACTATTCACAAGGAAATGGTCTAGCAGAATCAAGTAACAAGAACTTAATGACCATAATCAAAAAATTTGTGGGTGACAATAAGAAGGCTTGGGATAGCAAAATCAAATTAGCATTATGGGCCGATAGGATCACTAAGAAAAGTTCAATCGGGAGGAGCCCTCTCGAACTAGTCTATGGCCTTGATGTAACCTTACCAGTCCATCTAAAGCTTCCAGTTTATCAGCTCCTCTAGACATTCAGCTCAGATCAAGAGGCCATCCAGAAAAGAATAAACCAATTGATCGAGCTAGATGAGAGCAGAAGAAACTCTCTTGACCATAGTATCAGAAATTCAGACAAGGTCAAGAGAGCCTTTGATAATTCTACCCGGCTAGGTTCTTTCCAAGTAGGTGACACGATTCTACGTTGGGACAAACGACGGGAAAAACCTGGGAAGCATGGGAAGCTCGAAAGCTTGTGGTTGGGACCATACATCATCGATGAAATAGCAGGAATGAACTCCTTCTATCTAAATGACTTGGAAGGAGAAAGATTGATCTTGCCAGTGAATGGTTTCCTCCTCAAGTTGTTTTTCACCGAGATAGTTTGATGCCTTTATTGGCATCGGTGGTTTGAGGGCCAATTTCTAAACCTTGCCCTGCATGTATTTCTAAATTGTAGATATCATATTGTTGTATCATAGATATTGTTGTATTATAGTTATTTTGTACCATGTTGAAATTTTTTCTTTGTATATATTATTTTTTGTAAAATATTCCTTTTTGCACATTATAGATTAATTATTTACAATAGTTTGCTTTTATAGCTAATTTTTTCTTATATATACATGTTACTGACAAACTCTAACTGCCTTGCAGGAACCAGAGATTCCATATTTCTCACATCCTCTCCTTTAAACAGAATTATCAGTCAGAGAATGTGTCCCAGATGTAGCCAGAATGTTACCACCTAAGTTGTACTTAGTGGTTTTTTATCAAGTGAGCCTAGTGAACCGAACAGGGTTAACTTGTTCGAACTTCAAAAGACCTTTGGAAGTACTTCTGGGAAGTGCTTGTTGTATCATATCAAATGTTCATACCCCATGGGGGAATTGTAATAAATGTTCTAGCATGATAGTGTCTATAAAAGACTCGGTCTCTTAGAATTTATTTGTCAATCCGATCAGCCTAGGGTGTTTTTTTCCCTTGGTTATTTTTGGTTGTTGAACAAACGACTGATAATTTCTGAGCTTTTCACTCCATACCTCCAAAGTTGGGGTGGCTGGCTTGGCATTTAGGCCTATTGAGGTTATTAGAGTCTATGTGTCAATGTATAAACATGCTAGACATAATTTTTGAGTCATATGAACATTTCTAAGTCCCCCTAGATGTTTTTCAGTTTTTTTAGTGTTTTTTTATTAAAATTTAATTTTTCCAAAACTTAAGCTATTGTTTAATAGTTTAATTGGAAAAATTGATTTTGTAATAAAAGTGGGCCAAATAATTGGTTTCAGTCATGTAGGTGCTCATTTTCAAGCTAAGAGCACCTTGTAAACCCATGCACCCACTATTTCCTAATTTTTGAGTGATATTCCATCACTCAGGTCAGAAAGCCCCAAAAATCAATTGTTGATTATTTTAATTAGTAAATTGATGAATAATGGAGCAAATCCAAAATTATAAATCAGTGGATTCTCAGCTGATTTGATTGAAATCAATCAGATCTGGAGCAGATTGACTGGATCTGACAAATCCTTGACTGAAGCAGGTGATCAAATCAGATCCAAAGTTGATCTAGAGCTGTCTTCATGGGGAATTGCGCCCTCTCTCTCTCCTCCACACATGTGGACTCTTCTGGATGCTCCGTGGGCCGATGTGTCAGTGTATGGGTTGATGTGTCAGCTAAATCAAGCCCCCAGTTGACAAGTAGGCTCATTTCAGCTTCAGTTATGTATTGATGGACTCTCCCTCAGCTGATTTCATCTGATTTTATGAGGAATTGTGCCCCCTGGGTTGGATGGCCTGTATTTTGTATATATCCTGCTTGAGGCTCCCTCTTCCAAGATAGTTAGAGCTATACTAAAGGGATTTCCATTGTAACTCTGTATTTGATCATCATTTGTGAATAAATAAGCTTTGGAGGCTATACTGTGTAGTGCATGTGTATGTGTGGATTCTCAATGTTATGCTGCTGATGTGGTAGCTGCAATTTCTTGCCAAATTCTGTGCTGCTTCTGTGTTCTGGCTTCAAGGATTTGGCTGAATCTAGTAAGGGTGTAAACTAGGAAAGCTAGATTGCTTGATCTTGTTTATCCATATGATGTATGCTCAAAAATGTCAGTTATATGCTTAAATAAGGTTATTTTGGCATGATCTTTCATTTTTGTTGCTTTATACACCTATATCCAGATCTCACGAGGTGTGTGCAGGCTTGTGTTATTTAGTTGCAGGTTCCCGATTGGATGAAGGTTTGGATATATATTGAATCCATTCCTATCCAATAAGCTCAAGACTCTATCCCTCAGCACTCCACAAAAGGGCCTCCTTTCAGCTTGCTCCATTCAAGCAACGATCCGACCTTCTCTCCTCTTCTTCTCATTTCTATAAAAAAATCAACATTTTTACCCAGTTACTCTGTTCGTAGCTTTTATTTTGCTTATATATATCATATTAAAAGTAATTCCAACATATATCTATCTTATGAAATCCTATATTCAATATCTTGCATTTAAAAAAGTTTCATAAGCATTGTAGATCTAGCTTTAGGGAAATCGTCTTTTTGCATGAAAATTTAAAGAAAACTTGTAGATCGCATGCATTGGATTTCCTTTCACTGTTATAAAATTTAATATTCTGCAATATTAGTGCATATTTCATTGGCTGCACAAGCAGAAATCCAATATCCCAAGGAAACCTTGCTTTCCTCGGTTCCTTTTTCGCCTGTTTAGCTAGTTTTAACTTCATTTTTTTGAGATAAGGTAGGCTGATCCAAAGGTACTCTTAAATTTATTTTGGGCATATGTTATTATAACATGCTCACTGTATTTTAGCAGGTCTGACAGAAAACAAAGGAAGCTTCTTTCCGAAGTGGCCTCAGGAGCGTTCAAATCCCCCCAAGGGTCTCCCTTTTTACTAAAATCTTAAAATTTTTGCAAAGTTGTAAGATCTTGGTTTCAGCCTGTATAAGGACCAAGAATTTCTCTGATATTGTAACCACTGTTAATAAAATTATTTTTTGAATAGGCTCTTTTGAGCCCATTCCCCATCCCCCCTGAAGAGATTTCCGTCGGTGTCCTTTTTGTTTCTTTTTGCTCATTTCTTTCCAAACTAGTATTGATCTAATCTACAGGGTAGTGTAATTTATTTTATTATTAATTTCATATTCCATACTTTATATTTCAAAGTAATCGAAATACTTACCCCATGACTTCTCGCTTGACCCGAAAGGGGAAAGAGATTCGTGGTAGGACTAATTAGAAAACTAGAATTGTGGATCTATTTTATTTTTCATCATTTATTTATCAGCAATTATAAAATTAACCCCTCTTCGATTCCCTGATTGAGATCCACTTGGATGGAAAGAGGTTCCTACAGGGTTTTCTTTTAAACAAGAACACCCAGTTTAAAACTTACTAAAATTGACAAGACTCCAGTGTGTATGCTCTGCACTTGGATGCGGTTTGTCTGATCATTCAAGTTGTATCAAAATCACTTGGGTGACTAGCATAATTAGGACTCACTCTCCCCAACTGACAAACCATCAAGTGAAAATCCAACACCTAGATCAAACCTTTACGGTGGCAAAATACCCAAACGAAGCAAGAACTTCTGAAAAGTGACCTCGAGGCGCCGATCTCTGTCACACCCTAACTAGTGCATTACGAACAATAGCCCTAGAGACTCCATTTCAGCCCACATAATCCTTGCGGGTAGCCGTGAAGGTTTAGTTTTGGACATACTCCAAGTACTCTTGGGTATATCTGGAGTCCCACCTGTTGTAATGGATAATTCACCTAATAACCTAGGTCTGGGGGTTACCAACATACTATGACCTTGCAGACAATTTGATTATAAAAGCACAAATAGGAAATAGGGAAGTAGCAGGAACTTACTTGTAATAACCGAAGGTTGATCCAAGCTAACTCCTTCCTCTTTGCTTCACGCCTACAATCTCCAGGATAATTCCTCCTTCAACCTGTTAACAAAGGTTCTTCCAATATACAGTATGATTCATATATAAAGATGCAGGTTAGGAAAATCACATATTATAATGAAATATAAACATTTACCAAGCCACAACACATGAAACACAATATGGAAGAAGTAATCTGCTTTATTAACAATAAGAGAGGGAGTTTAGGTTACAACCCAATGTCTGAACAAGGGACTCCTCTGTCACCAAAGGACTCTGAGTTTCTCTGCTCCAAAGGTTCTGTAGAAAATCCACCAGCATAACTTTGCTCTCCCAGTATCAATATCCAAAACCCTCCCCAAGGCCTCTATTTATCTGAACGAAATGAGGTAGTTCTCGAAGGTTAGGGAGGTTATAGCAGTTAATGGGATTAAGGTAAATGAAACAACTAATCTCCCATTAACTCATATTTTTAAAAACTAATTTTGAGGAAGATATGCGCGGGTATGTAGTAAAGCAACCCGCGCATAAATGTATGCGCGACCTGCTGAACACAATACTCATGCATATGCGCGATATGTCAATAGGGATAGTCGCGCATGCACTCAAAATCTCAAAATAGAAAAGTAACCAGCTGGGTATATAGGTAATGTATTTCATCATCAACCAAGGTATAATGAAACTAGGCAAACCTCAATCCATAAGTGTCCTTTTGTGTGCCGACCTGAGGGATATCAGCACTCGGACGGAGAGGTTCCAATCAGCTGTATAACAGATGCCCCCTAATGGGTGAGGTCAGAGGGGAATGATGGCCGAAATACATTATAATATTAACTCTGGAAAAACTCAGAAGTCCAGTGGAGCAGAAGGAGTACCTGAAACCAATACATAAGAATGTCATATACAAAGCTATATCTGAGGATGCTATGTTCAATTTACTGGAACACTAGCTCCTTTACAATATGAGAGAACATCATATAATACGGGTAAAATCACGTATGTACAAAGGTGGATCAAAGCCACAATATAACAATGATGAGTCTTCAAAGATCTGGAAGCTGGATATAGAAACGGAACATAGTCTTGCGCAACTTAGTTCATAAGTGAGGAACTAAGGTATTCATACAATATCCCAAAGAACCAAGTACAATCCAAGCCATGTGAATAAGGGTAAGCTGAAGTCGAACATGGAGAGGATTCAACGGTTTGTCAACCAATAGATGATAATTGACAACTGAAGCAAAGGAGTTCACCAATGATGAAAGTGAATCCAGAGGTACTACCGTCAAACTCTAGGTCTTCGTCATCAGGAAGTGCTGAAACTGAACCATACTGTGATAGGGAAGGCAATAGATCCTCCAACGGATCACAAGAGTGACTAGGAACTGGGCAAAAGAATGTAGACACAAGGAAAAGGATAACAAATATAACGGTGATTGGATCAGGATATAAATTAGATAGTGAGAAGAATCCTTGAACAGTGAGCACGACACAGAGATGACCCAAGGCAGTGTATAACAGATAGATAGGACAACTAGACTTATCTGTCATGTAGGAGACATGATCAGATTCCCCATGTATAAAGGACAAGAGGAAGAGCAAAGACTCAAAGTGGTAGCTGAACACAGATGTACACTGAAACATGGATATCGGAAGGAAAAAGAGTGCTATGTTCAAGGATGACATGCTGCCATTACTGAAAACAAGAGAAAACTTCTTCCTTTCCTTCCCTGTTAAGTTTTAACGAGTCCAGGAAAGCCAACTCGGTTCCCTCTTCATTTTTTAACAAGCTTGAAGAGACGGAAAAATAATGCTTGATACATTGATCCGTGGATTTAACGAGCCCGGACTAGTACATGCTCGTTTGGTGCTTTCATATTTAGAGAGTCTGAAAACGCCAAAGAAGACTCCAGGGGAGTTCTTTTTCGTCCAATTTAGTCTCTTAAGGCCGAAAAAAGTATAAAACAAACCTCAAAAGAACTCTCTTAACTTCCGAAGAAGAAAAGGTGAACCTTTTTCGTACTTAGTCGGGGAGGTCCGAAAAAGGTTAAATTACCACCTACCCAACGCTCCTTCCATAACAGCATAAATAGCTTGAGTTTTACGAGTGTGAAGGAAAGCAAGATCACTCGAAAAGATCCATTTGGTTACGAGAAATGGGGCTTACAACAATAAACTCGTTGCTTTGTTCTTTAGTGTTTAACGAGCACGACAAAGACACAAAGTACACTCGGAATCTTTTTCATGTTTGGGTCCAGAGCACGAAAAGAAAAAGTAAGCTCAAACCGGGTGTTCCTTTTCCATAAATTTAGTCCCTCAGGTCCGGAAAAGTGATAAACCTATACCTGAGAATACTCTTCTCAATTCCGAAGAAAAGAGAGTGATCCTTTCTCGTATTATTCCGCATGGGCCGAGAAAGAGATAACCTACCACCATGTGAATGCCCGTTCACATATTCTTAACGAGCTTGAACGGACGAGATAACTCGGCAGTCAAGTCTATTTTTAAGGAGTCAGACCTGGGCCTAAAGAAACTCCATAAGGTGGGGAGTCCTATAACGGGATAACTTGTAAAGAGAGATTCATATGAAGCTCTATTTGGCGTGAAAAATAGCTATGAGGAAACCCCCGGGCCTGAAACAGTGACGGGATGAGTACCAAAGGATGGAAAAGGCATATAAGGATGATACTCATGAAATAGGGATCCTAGCCACCGAAGAACAATGGTAGAGACAAGGGACTAACGGTTTAAAATACCATAGTCCGTGGCAAAATGTTGAATACTAAGGTTAATGTCGATGATAAGTTGCCAACATACGTTGGAAAGAGCAAAAAACCACCCTATAGAGGCATCAACACTTTGAAATAATTAATAACCTGTTCCAAGGCACAAAAAGGAAAGGCATTAATCAATTAACGTTTCAAACTATAGAAAAAACCCACTTTGTGAAATATTTTTTCTATAAATAGATTGAAAAACAAAACATTTCTTACCATTTCACTTTTTGAGCCAAAAAGGAGCATTTTACCCTCTACCTTTGATTGCTCATTGTGGACAAGTGGACCGGTGAAATTCGAATCCGTCAGTTGCAGGTAATTCTACACCCAGTGCTCTTTAATTTCATCCCAACAAATTTTAATTTTAGTGGTCTAGTTATTTTAATTCATCAGTTGAAAAGATAGCAGAATGCATGCGCGGGTTGCGACGCATGAAAGTTGCGCATACGCGGTTCATGCGCGGGCTGCTGCATAAGGAAGCCGTGCATGATGCGCGACCTGTCCCAATGGACAGTCGCGCATACTGCGCTAAAGATAAATGCTTTAAAACTAGTTCAAATTTTGGGATTTTGATGAGGAATTACAAAATTAGACTGTATATTTTTTGTCAGGACATCATGGTGTTGGAGTGGAGGGAACGAGAACATGAGAAAATGGACCAAGTGGCATTCCAAAGTCCACCCACCATTCAAGCTTTACGGAATAGTGGGTTGTATAAGTTCTTTTGTACATCACCAATGCGGGCCAATGTCCATATACTGGAGTTCTTGGTAAACTACTGGGATCACGACCTTAGGATGTTTAACATTGAGGGTGAGACTTTGGAGATTACCACTCAGGATATCTATTTTATTACTGGATTATCACATCGGGGAGCCCCGGTGAACTTAGAGGGTATTGGCAGGAGTGGTGACCCTCTGAGTGTTCAGAATTATGTTGACGTATTCTGCAGACCAGGGACACAGAAGAAGGGCAGTAGCATACACATCGCAGACATACAGGACTTTACATTACAGGTATTGACCAGCACTGTGGTTAGACTCTCAGGGACATCAGGACTACATCATGCTACCAGGACTCAGATGAGAGTGGCAGTGGATTGTTTCAGAGGCACCCTATATGACTAGTGCTCGGGAATTGCCCCTCTTATGAAGAGGCAATTATCCGATTGCAGGAGAGGGAGATGGAAGAACTTCGGGTATGCTAGCATATTGGTTGCGTTCTTCTTCGAGAGGGTACCAGCCATGAGCCCTGCAATACCCTTAGAGATCAGACATCCACGTCAGCCGAGGCTGAGCAGATGGGGTGACATCTTCCTCCGTCAAGGAGGAGGAGATGTAGTCCAGAGTATGTATGACAACGATTTCTACACATGGTGGGAACGTCAGGTGCCCGCATTAGAGCAGTTCCCATATGCCGGTTTAGATTTCCGAGGTGATCCAGATCTAGTCCTCCCTTCAGGAGGAGCATGGGGAGAGATGGGTAAGTTTTTTAATTTTTATCATTATTAAATTTTTATAAATTTTTCAATGATATAAGATATATACATATGTACAAGTCTAATCCTAACTCATATGTCAAAATGCAGATATTGGACCGGTCCGCCCCGCAGGGAATCCGCGCACCTTTGTATGTCCTGTAGCAGGAGGAGATCCTGGGCTGATTCAGGTACTCGAGGAAAAGCTGACGAGGCTTACTGAGCGAGTACCCACCATACGCATAGAGCATCTCCCTGCAGCCATGCAGGAGTTTGTCATAGGAGTGCCCCCAGCCTGGCTACGTCTTTTCAGATGGGTAGCTCGGGCAGTAGTGGTCTACAGGGATGCGGTCGAGGAAGCTGCAGCCGAGGAGGCTGAGGAGGCCAGGGGACACAGAGATCACGGGGACCAGCCAGGTCCTAGTGGTCACGGCGGACGGTCATAGTGTTTAGGGCATTTTGATGGACTACGATCCATATTTTTGTATATTTTGGATATTTTGGGATCTACGGATCAGACTTGGCCTATCTATTGTATGAACAGATATTTACATGTATATATATATATGGTGTTTGGTTGTCAGTATATTTACAAATGTTTTTTATGTGTTATGCTGTATAATTTT
>LPNX011010322.1:124475-169613 GCA_001517045.1 Pseudotsuga menziesii
CAAATGGCATTTTTCTATAAGCGAATGTACCCCAAGGGCAAATAAAAGCAGTTTTATGTTGGTCTTCCGGTTTGATTTGAATTTGATTGTAGCCGGAAAAACCATCCATAAAAGAAAAGACTTCACTCCCCGCACATGCATCAATGATCTGATCAATGAATGGTGTGGGGTAATTGTCCTTGGGACAAGCTTTGTTAAGATCTCGGAAGTCAGTACAGACGCGAATAGTCCCTTTCTTTTTGTCAACAGGTACTGGGTTGGACACCCACTCAGTCAAAGCAATAGGATATATAAAACCAGCTTTCAAGAGCTTCTCAACCTCTGCCTTCACAGCCGCTGCTTTACGTGGGTTCACGGGGCATAATTTCTGCCGAACTGGTTTGGCTTCAGGGTAGGTACAGATCTCATGTTGGACAATAGATGGATCAATGCCTGGCATCTCCTCATATGACCAGGCAAAGATACCGCGGAATTCCTTGAAAAGGGTAGTATAGATAGCAATCTCCTCTCGAGAGCAGTTTGCTCCTAATAGATATTTTCCACAATATCTGGTTTGATGGAAATGTTGATGGGTATAGTAGCGGAAATGTTTGCCATATTCCCCTCAGCAAACACCCCTTCCCTAGGCAAAGGGTTCATAGGTACATCAACATCTCCAGGCAGTCTCACATGGAACTCTTGGTTTTCAATCTTGCTTAGCTCTGGAAGGAAATAAGACCGGTGATGAAGATCCTCACATATCTTCTCACGACTACACATAGCTTCCAGAATGGCTTCATCAGAAGGTAAAACGGTTTCTAAGCAATCTATAGAAGGTAAAGAGTTCTCTACCCATGCAGGCATATAGACTTCTTCCAGATCATCCGAGACTGAAAGAGGATCTAGAATAGGGTCAGCAGTGGCTTGGGTAATAGCTTGATATGCCACTTCCACCGCTGACAAGGGCACTTCCGGTTCCTGGGGGGTTGGGAGAACCCAAGGATCAGTCCTATCCATCACTGAAGTGATGGAATTCCCCACACTAGTGGAACCGATATAGTTAACCAGGGCTGGGATGTCAAATGAGCCCATCAAAGATGAATACAATCCAGCCCCCAAGCTCTGAGTAGGCTTGGCCTGATCAACCAATGGTACATTGGAATATTTAGACTCTAAACGGCCCTTTCGAGTAAAATCAAGTTGGTCAAAAGTAACCAACTTGCCCTCATGTGGGAATACCACGACACGAAGAACAACCGATGCAACAGCAGTCATTGCATAAGTCCAATTCCTCCCCAAAAGAAAATTATAGTCCAAGGGGGCATCAATCACTTCAACTTCAACAGAGACCGCTTTGCCTGCCAACTTAATCTCGAAAGATGGCAAGATACCATGTGGACAGAAATACCGTCCATCGAAAGCAGTAAGTAAAGTGGTTGATGGGACCAGCTCTGGGGATCCTAGAGCTTTCCAGCATGCCAGGGACATGACACAAGTAGAGGCTCCCTCATCCACAACAGCTCGTCCAATGGTCTTACCACCATGGAAAACATCAATGGATAGGGCTACATGGTAAGGGAGGTGAATTTTGACATCAGACAAACAAAGTTTCGCCGTGAGACCTGAAGAGTCCATACTACCTAGAGCCGCTAAAAGGGCATCCCACTGGGCGGGACAACTCTGAAGCACCTCCAAAGAAGACATTGCACATGGGGTTTGAGCTAGATCTTCAACTACTGAGTAGTTGGAAGCAGCCCGATTGGGATTATGCAAAGCCTTCTTAAAGACACCTTTGGGTATCTTTGGCATTATTTCCAATGGTTTCTCTATAGTAAGGGGATTGGAAGGTTCAGCTATAGCTTTACCCTTCTCCTCGGTCTCTTTCTCCTTCTCATAGTTCTTGCTCCTGGTTTGCAACAAAGTAGAGGATCTAACCATGTTGATATAATTAGGGTCAGAGGCAGTTGAACTGCCCCCTGCTATAGTAGAAGCTGACGCAGAATTCTATCCTTGGGGAAATGGATCCTTCAGGACAGCCATTGGTTGAGTTTTTAACAGCTTCTGAGCTTGTTCCATGAGGGGACAAAGGTGGGTCAAATGGTCTCCCTGGCACAACTTACAAGGAAACTTGACTTTCTTTTTATCTTTCTTGCCCCCATCAGCATTGTTTGCGGGCTTGGGCTTGTTTTGGTTTTGGTTTCGCTCTCCTTTTTTTCCCTTCTTCTTCTTACCGCTGGACTACTGATTTCCCTTTTGAGAAGATTGAGCAAATACATTTGCATTTTGGGGAGAGGGGGTAGCCTTTGCTGCCTCCACTGTAGACTGTTTGACAGACAATTGTTGAATTTGTTTTGTCAAAGACTCTACAGTGGGAGAAGTGACGGACCCAACCACACCATCGGCATGGGGTCCAGGCTTAGGTTTCTCGGCCTCATGAGAAGGCCTAGGTGCCTCAGGGATAATCTCGTATAAGATCCCAGACTATGAGTAGATCAATTCTAACTGCTGGGCCCTGAGTATGGATTCTTCCTCGCTAGTCACTCCTGATGTAGAAACATCCTTAGATATATAGGGTAATAAATATTTAAGGAACCATTCTAGTAAAAACTCAGGAGGGATGGTAGCTTTAATAAGGCTCTTTCGCCTCCTCCACTCTTGGATATGATCCGAGATGTGGGTTGCCTTATTTTGTCTAAAGGTGGACAACAAGTCCGTTCCGAAATCGTAACGAACTGGAAGCTGAAAGTGGCTAAGGAAAGCTATAGCCAAGTCCCAGAAGCTGCTAAAAGCAGCAGGAGGCATCTCAATGTACCATTTTGCTGCAGTGCCAGTTAATGTCCTCTGGAACAGCCTAAGTCTCACTGAATCCTCATTCAATGAGTTGAAATAACACCAAAGATGAAAGGTGGTGGCATGTGCCCCAGGATCTTCACCAGCTTTCCCTTCGAACTTAGGGATGTCCGAAGGCAGCTTGGTGGGAATGGGTGGCCACAAAGGGTCATGCCTCACCGGATCGTTCATCAATTTCGATAAATCTGGCAAGTTCAAGGTTGCCAGAAAAGGAAGCTTTGGCCTAGCCGGTGTAGTAGATGTACTAGCTTGGGTATTAGAGGGACTTTCCCCCACATTCCCATAAGTAAAAGTGGGGTTGCCCCCAGACACCGGTTGTGAAGTGGTTATGTTGCTTTGGAATGGGTTCCATCCATAGGCCACTGGATTTTGGGTAGGGGGGGCAGTATAAGTAGGTCGACCCATCCCCATAGAAGCTGGGGTCTGAAAGACTGGAGCTGGTACCCCTCCACTAAACAAAGAGAAGGGAGAGCTCGTATATGGGGTCGAAATAGGTGTTTGGAAGCTTTGCCCATAAGAGGTGTTGGCTCCAAACTGCACTCCTACAGATGAAGGAGGTGGACCTATGTATGGATTGGATGGGGGTATGTGCCCCCCATTCCAAGGGAATCCTTGAACAAAGGCCAAGGATCCCACCAGACCACTGTGGGTAGGGTAAGGGAAAGAAGAAGGTATTGTAGGTATACTGGGAATCCCAGTAGCCATATCACCAGACATACTTCCTATGTTCGAGTAAACCGGTGGTTGGACCACCCGGCTTGCTGGAGTTAAGGGTGTGGAAGGTAAATTAGATCTAGGGGTACTAACCAGGGGAGGTAGTATCTCTTCAACCGGAAGGGTTGAGGTGAAAACAAATGAACTTTCTCCTTCAGAAGACATAGCTCTACCTACAGGTACACCTAGTACTGGTGAACTGAAAGGCCTAACATGCACGATCACTGGATCGTTCAAATCAGTCAAGGGGGTATTATAATGTCTTTCAAGCTCATCAGCTTGCAGCTCTTCTATCTCGACTGTGTCTAAATCAAAGCGGTTAGCTATTAACTCAGGTTCACCAAGAACCTCACTAGTTCCTACCGGTTCAAAAGAACCACCTGTGCTTAGTCTCTACCTTTGAGGTAGAGGTGGAGATTCCAGTGGTGTGAGAGGAGGAAGGTTTCTCAACCTTCTTGAACTTCTAATCTCTTGGTCCTCCAGAATTAAGACTTAAAAAACAACACACCCTAAGGCCAACTAATCACAAGCAGATCCACAGAGCATACACTAAAAAAATATCCTAGGTCTCAAGCAATCAAAACAGGCTATAAAGATATACCTTCCAGAAGAAGGCCGATGAACAGTTACTTGGCGTCCTTAAGGGGTTCTCAGGCACAAGCAGAGGAATCACCCAACCGCCCTCTTGCACTTTCCACAAGGGTTACCTTCCAAGTCCGTTCAAGGTCAACCAGAAATAACCTTCCGGTTTACCTGTGTATGAGCCCTAAAAGACAAGAGACTAAGGATACCTTGACAATACCTACTGTCTGGGGGGACAGTCGCAAGCCGGCCTCGTATGCATGAGCAGGGTAGCTGAGCCCAAAATTCTTCCTAGACAGAATCCTCAGATGTGTAAAAGTCCTGGGTTACGTTTTGACAAGGATTCGGGGGGTTATCCCTTCTGTCCAAGCCTCCACGCGGCCTCGTGCTTAACTCCCTTTTGAGAGGAGCTTCCCAGATACAGCGGTAGAACCAAGGATTTACCTAATGAATGGCTGACTACATTTGAGTTTATAGTTTGTGGGAAGTTTACACTCCCTAGCCCACAAACCTAGCCTAAGCTAGTAGGTGGAAGGCCCTAAAAATAAAAACTTACTAATAGATTTTAACTTTAAGCATTAATTTTAAGGGCTTTTCTTTACTCAAAGGAAGCGGTAGTGATGGACTGTGTGGTTTTTGACTTAGCAGAAAATAAATGAAATAAAAGTGCATCTAAAGCAAACTAACACTATAAAAATAAGCTTCTTTTCATTTTTTTTTTCAAATATATATGATGAACTATCAGCACTTAAATAAGAGAAACAATCCTATATGTTTTGTATTTTTCTGAGATATGTATTTCTTAAACTGAAACAAACACTATTCTAATGCAAAAATTACGATGCAGAAGATTATCTATGTTTTATTTTTCATTTAAAAAATGCTCAAAAAAAAGTACTGTGCATGTATAAATGCAATGCTTGAGTAGACTTGACACTTATAAACTGTATAAAGAACACAAACTGAAACTAAAAAGCAGACAGACCCTAAAAACCAGCAAAAGAAGCAGGCCAGGACCTCAATTTGGGTGCAAACAATGACCTAAAGATCACTGCAGACTTTTAAATAGGCAAGTACAGACCAAAAACTGATAGACAGTAGACTGGACAAACAGAGTCTAAGACCCTGATCACTGATATAGACTCAGGCACTCAGCCAATAACCCAAACAGGCCAGAAAGTTTCAAAATGCAGACAGTAAATAACACAAGTAAAAAGAACCCAAGGGCTTCGAAAAGCACTCAAACGTGATCACCCGATACACTCAGACAACTCTACAACACTCTTAAAGAAAGCCTCAACAGAAGACAGGACTTATAACATGCCAAAGAACAAGCAAACTTCAACACAAAAAATCACAGTCTTCAGGAGTATGCGCGACTGTGTAGTAGTGCAGGTCGCGTATGATGCGCGACTGTCTTTAAGGACAACCCGCGCATGAAACTCTATATGCGCGACTGTCTAGAAAGACAACCCGCGTATATGTATAAAATTTTCTCAGAAAACAGAGAAAAACTAAGAGTTTCAAATGCTGTAAGTATGTAAGAAAGCAGGACAAAATATCACAAACAAGACTTCGAGCAATTGCTGGCCAGGACAATAGAAAAAGACCTAAAGCAGACTTGGCATCCCCAGCGGAGTCGCCAGTTCTGTTGTAATGGATAATTCACCTAATAACCTAGGTCTGGGGGTTACCAACATACTATGACCTTGCAGACAATTTGATTATAAAAGCACAAATAGGAAATAGGGAAGTAGCAGGAACTTACTTGTAATAAACGAAGGTTGATCCAAGCTAACTCCTTCCTCTTTGCTTCACTCCTACAATCTCCAGGATAATTCCTCCTTCAACCTATTAACAAAGGTTCTTCCAATAAACAGTATGATTCATATATAAAGATGTAGGTTAGGCAAATCACATATTATAATGAAATATAAACATTTACCAAGCCACAACACATGAAACACAATATGGAAGAAGTAATCTGCTTTATTAACAATAAGAGAGGGAGTTTAGGTTACAACCTAATGTCTGAACAAGGGACTCCTCTGTCACCAAAGGACTCTGAGTTTCTCTGCTCCAAAGGTTCTGTAGAAAATCCACCAGCATAACTTTGCTCTCCCAGTATCAATATCCAAAACCCTCCCCAAGGCCTCTATTTATCTGAAGGAAATGAGGCAGTTCTCAAAGGTTAGGGAGGTTATAGCAGTTAATGGGATTAAGGTAAATGAAACAACTAATCTCCCATTAACTCGTATTTTTAAAAACTAATTTTGAGGAATATATGCACGGGTATGTAGTAAAGCAACCCGCACATCATGCGCGACTCTGTACAAGAGAAACCCGCGCATAAATGTATGCGCGACCTGCTGAACACAATACTCGCGCATATGCGCGATATGTCAATAGGGATAGTCGCGCATGCACTCAAAATCTCAAAATAGCAAAGTAACCAGCTGGGTATATAGGTAATGTATTTCATCATCAACCAAGGTATAATGAAACTAGGCAAACCTCAATCCATAAGTGTCCTTTTGTGTGCCGACCTGAGGAATATCAGCACTCGGACGGAGAGGTGCCAATCAGCTGTATAACACCACCTTAGCTTAGATTTTAATCAACTCACACTTCAAACTTAACTTAAAACGTACCAAGAGGTAATCGCAAAACATTCACTCCAAGCACATGCAAGTATATTTTTTCTATTTTTGACTCCATTCTAAGGCACTGGTTATTTTCTTGCTTTATATAAATATTGTGTCTCAGCATTGTGCTTTTGTGTGTTCATCTTTTATATCTTGCCATCTTTGATTATCTATAGTTAAATTGAAAACTCCTAAGCAACTCATTCAATTTAACATCACAACACTAAGTAATTATCCTTAGTAAATTAATAGGGTCTACCCCCCTTAGCTTCATTAGGAGTTGAGCCTAAACGGAGGAGTCAAGAACAAGGTGACATCCTTGACTCAAGACTTGGCCCCAAGGACACACCAAGTGGCTTGAAGATTTCTGCCACGTGACCCAGGTGTGTGAAAGCCGGCAACATAATGAAAATGCTAATTATACTGACAAGAACACTCGTAATGTTGGCAGGGACAAGCAAACTAAACGTAAGGTAAAGTTTCCTTGCAAGTTATGTGAGGAGGACCACCTCACTCACTTGTTCCCTCATATGGAATATGCCTCTAGGTTCATAGCACAGGGCCTAGCCGTGCTAACTAATTCTTTACCCAACAATCAAAATATGAACTCGAGGACCATTGATCCTCTTTGTGCATCGGGTGGAGATCAAAATCTGTCGGTGACCAATACTGGTCATGGTTGCATCAACATGGTGCGTGCTACTAAGGTTGTGACTTGTGCAAAGGATTATGGTTCATCACAACCGGACCTTGGAAAGGAACCCGCTCCATCCGAGAGCGCTTTGCGTATCGAAAAACCTACGGATAAACCTAAAGTTTCACCTCACATTCCTAAGGGAGTCCTAAAGAATTTAGGGTGCAATCCTAATTCCCAAGCCACCAAGAACTATTCCATTGTCGAGAATTTGGGCCAAACTCCTTGTACGATGTCTACGCTTGAAGTACTTCAGACTTATCCTTCATAAAGGAGAGCCTTGCTTTCTACTCTTAGGGTTAATGATGATAACTCTTCTTCTGTTATTAAATTTGAAACCATGGGAATACAACCTCACTTTCCTTACTACATGTCTCTTTTGGTTCATGTAGAGTGTCTTAATATGACCGTCAAACACACTGTTATTGATGAAGGCGCTACTGCTTCCGTGATGCCTTTGTCATGTTGGAATGGTTTGGGTTCTCTTGAGTTGTCTCAATCTGCTACTCTGTTGATAGATTTTGATGGTAGATCATTTCGCCTGCATGGGATTCTTCCTTCTCTTAAGGTCCAATTGGGAGGGAAGACCGTCGCGATCAAGGTCGAGGTGGTTGATACACCCCTTGACTACAATCTTTTGATGGGCTAAAATTGGACGTATAGTATGCAAGCCGTAGCCTCTTCTCTCTTTTGAGTGGTATGCTTTCCATTTAATGGGAAGATTGTTATGATTGATCAGACATAATTATGTAATCTGAGTGTTAATGCATCATTGGGAACTTATATCCCGATTATCGATCATTCTCAGCCGACAATTGGGAGTGTGGGTGTGGGTATGTATCCGTCTCTTATGAGAACCTTCAGCTATCCTGTACCCGTTCTTATGATCATATCTAGTTTTGGTGGGGCTTCATCCTTATTGAATTCAATGTCTTTTCACACTACCCATATGAAATATCCTTGGATTCTTCCTTCACTGATTCCTTCAATTGGACCTATTGAAACAGATGTGTCATTTCCTGCAACGATGGTAGCATAAAAAGAAAATATTGGTCAAGTTGCAGATCCTACTCCTTCCTTTTCATGGATAGAGGAGGAGGACCCATATGTTCTACCTGCATGGGTAGTTGATTCCTCTCATGCACATGATTTCCTCAACAATTTTTTTCCATCGGATGAAGCCATTATTGAGGCCATGTCTGGGATTGAGCCACCTTGGGAAGAATTACATCATCGATCATATTTTCTTTCTAAGCTTGACCATATAGAGCATGATGACTTTAGGGAGATTCTTAGTGAGAAGATTGGTAGTCATGTGGTTTCATTGAGCTCTCCTAGTCAGATGGCCAATGGGAACATAGCAAATTTATCACCTACTATTCCTATCAATATTTCTCGCGATCCTGGAAAAATTGAGAATGTCTACATTGGGGCGATTTGTTCTCCTGATTAGATCAAGGAGTATACAGAGCTATTTAAAGAGTTTTGTGACATATTTTCTTGGTCATATAAGGAAATTCTAGGTATTGACCCTCGTATTATCAAACATGAGATTAATACCTATCCGGATGTGAAGCCGGTTCGACAACGCTTGCGTGTGATGAATCCTAGAAAAGAACCCATCATTAAAACTGAGATAGAGAAACTATTAAAAGCTATTTTTATTTATCATGTTCCTCTAATGGAGTGGGTTTCAAATCCTGTTTTGGTTGATCAGAAGTAGGGAGCGATCCATATATGCACTAATTTCCATGATTTAAATTGTGCTTGTCCTAAGGATAATTTTCCCACACCACTTATTGATCAAATTTTGGATGAGTGTATGGGAAGCGAGGTATTCTCCTTCATGGATGGTTTTTTCGGATATATTTAGATTCAAATCAAACCCGAGGATCAACATAAGATTGCATTTATTTGTCCTTGGGGTATTTTTGCATATTGGAAAATGCATTTAGGCCTTAAAAACACCGGAGCTACATTTCAACGGGCTATGACCTTAATTTTTCATGATCTCAAAATGATTATCAAAGTGTATTTGGATGACCTTTCTGCTCATTCTCGTTTGAGAGTGTGCCATACATACAATTTGAGATTAGTATTCGAAATATGTCATCATTACCAGGTTCGTTTAAATCCTCATAAGTGCATATTTTTCATGACTGTTGGTCGCTTGCTAGGGTTCATCATATCTAGGGAGGGTATAAGAGTCAATCCCTTAAAGGTTGAGGAAATAATTCAATTGTCTCCCCCATGTAATATTAGACACCTTCAATGTTTGCAAGGCATGGAAAATTTCTTGAGGAGATTCGTAGTTAATTTTCCCAAGTTGACTAAAGGATTTATGCATCTTTTAAAGAAGGACACTCCTTTTTGCTGGGATGAGCAATCCCAAGATTCCTTTGATGCTCTTAAACAAGCCTTAGCATCGGCCCCCGTGCTTAGTCCACCTGACTATAGTCATGATTTCTTCATTTATGCGGCTGCGTCCATGGAGACGGTTGGTATGGTTTTAGTTCAGGAGGATGAGGAGCTCCATGAGCATGTCATATATTATTTGAGCCAAAACCTTATTGATGCAGAAATCCGTTATTCCCATGTGGAGAAGCTTGCCTTGGTTACTGTTTGTGCCAGAAATTGTTCCTAAGGCTAGGGGAACAAGCCAACACAATCTCAAGAGAAAAACTCAATTCAAACTAGGGTTTAGGGTTTTGTTTATTTGTTTGTGGTTGTAAACTTCAAAAGTATGCAGGGAATACATTAAGCAAATAAGCACAACTAAATCATACACATATAACTGATAAAGATGCATATATATCACAAAAATCCAATAAAAAACCAGGTATTGAGATTCACACATAATGGACAAGCAATACCAGAAAATAACATTAACCAGCACTGAAATTGTCAATTAGGAAGCTAAACAAGCTCACAACAAAGCCAACATAGACCAAATAAATGGGAAAGAGTCATATATTCATAGTTTCATCAGTAAATGTATATAAGAGTACAATACCAGTTCCCTGAACAAGTCTGATAGTACAAGCAGCTAGCAGACCTCCTAAATACTCCAAAAGCAGAACCTTTACAATGACTTCCTAACTCTTCTAAATAGACATCATCTCAAAATCAGTTAGGTTTTTTCTCCTAACTGCCACCGTCGAATCCTTAGGTTAAGTCAAGTAAAAAGTAACTTTTTACAAAATTACATGCTTTGCTAAAAATAGCAAATTCTTAACCAAAAACAAAACATTATCTTAAAGAACCACTAACTACAAACTGCCTCAGATCTCCTTCGCTGCCTCCACAAGAAGAGATATACCATCTAGACCTCGAGCCCTTTTCTTAGCTCTTTTATCCTTTTTCTCTATAGCAGTTATCCTTTTCTGCAAGTCTTCATTTTCCTGTTATAGATGATCAACAGTCTTCTCCAGCTTTGCACAGTACCTGTCAGCAACCCTTTTCCTGCTAAGGACTTCTTTAGAAACTTCTGATAGCTCCAAAAAATGCTTATGCATATCCTGCAACTTCTCCACCAGCCCTATATTAACTTTGAATAATCCATCATTCATTTCTTGCAGGTGCTTCATGTGTTTCATATATCTCTGAATGCTTTTCCTGTACATTTTCTTCATCAAAGTCTAGGATCTCTGATATATTGTCCTCCTACATTAAAAACTCTGAAAAATCATCATGAACAACAGATTCTACTAAATATCCTGCTTGCCTGAGAATATCCTGATCCTCTTCATCCAATTTATGATCTCCAAAAGCATCTGCCTTTGTTGTATCTTCTTCTTGCTGCTTGGTAAGTTTAGCTTTAATTTCAGCAATTATTTCAACTAATTCAGACCTAGGCTTTGTCTCTGCAGGTTTGGAAGAGGGAGAAGGCTAAATAGCAGCCTTTCTTTTGCCTTTGCTACTTTGTTTTGCACTTTCAGCCTTTTCACTAGAAGAAGAATTAACTAGCACAGCTTCCTGTGTGGACTCCAATTTGGGGTTAAGCAACTTTTTCATATTCCACCTCAGTTTGTTTGTAAGTCTGGTTCTAGGTCTTCTACATGCAACCGCACCTTTCTTTTTCTTTCTTTTAGATTTTGCTGCTTTGACCCTTGAAGTAGGAAAATCTCCATATGTCTCTGTGCTTGGCTCAGTCACCACAGTTTGCTGTTCATCTTCAAGTAAGTAACCTTCATCTTCATATAGTATAGTAAGAGGGATCCTTGGTTTAGTTTGTAATTCCTCTTCATGAGTAGCAGCTCCTTCTATATCAACAGTCCTAGCTTGCTCAGAATGTGCTACTGGTGGTGGTTTCAAACAAGGCTGTACATCTTCACTCGCAAACAATGAGTACTTGGTTTTAGGGTACTCTGAAACCACTCTGAGCTGACTATCATCCTTCACCTGTTTTGCTACCTACTCTGTCACCTTCTTGGCTTTGACCTCATTTTTACTTGTAGATTTGACTGAGTGACCTAGCTTTTTGATCATAACCTTACCCTTGTTAGTCTGTCTCTTTGATTGCTGTTCTTCTCTTTGAGGATGAATATCTGACCAGAATAAAAAGAAATCCCAATTCCTTCCCTCATGCTGCAACACTGTAGTGATGACCAATTTAATGAGACCATGGTGAAAAAGTGACTGGGAAGTGTGATCATCCTGTGGCTTTATTTTACTTGACATCTTCTGCAGGCTTTTTAAGAAAAAGAAGGGCAAGTTCATTTTTGAAACTCCTGTTATGTGCTGTAGGAACCTGAAGTGGTATTTAAAGACAAATGAATATCTTCCTTCACAAGTCACATAACTTTGAAGAATTCTTAAAGGCTCAATCCACTCCTTCCTGAAATTTTGTATGAGGATACCCTTGCTCCAGTCAGGAGTCACATTAGGCGATAAGTATCTTTGGGGTTCAAACTCAAAAGGTGATTTTTTAAACCAGTGCTCTCCCTCATTGCTGATCTCAGTAGCTTCTACTATTAACTCCACAGTTAGCTTGAATTTCAAAGCATCCATCATGATCATATCTTCTTTAAGTCCCTTGGCAAACATGCAGGACACCTGAGCATTGAAACCATCAATCTTCTTGAAAAACTTCAACCATCCTGCCTGCTGAAACAGTTCTGCACAGTCTGGAAGTTTTTTAACCCAAGTTAGGTCTGTGGGCTCAGCCCTGTTGACCTTTCCACTTTTTCCCATATTCTCCTTTCAAAATATAGAAATGATCTGGCTCAAGGTTTCAGAAATGTTTTGAAACTGGTTTACTGTTGTTTGACCTACTTCTCACTCTACTAGGTACCCCTGTACAGGCCTGCAATGTCAATTTTCCCCTATTTCCACCATACAATTTGCTTCATTGATAGCTACACTGTGAAATCAGATCAAACATATGTGAAAACTGTCATATGCACAATAGTCTCTGCTTGATTTTCCAAACTGCACCATCAGGCAGAATATCAAACTGTTTGAGTACATAAGCCAATCCAATTCCTGGTTTTAGGGTTTAGTAAAAACGGTAGGATGTGTCTTCAAACATAAACTCCATCTTTATGACCAACTGGTTTGAAACCTTTAAAATGGCACTGCAATGTCCAGAGTGTTTCAAATGTGATGGAAAACAGTCAATGAATATGGATATTTTATATTAATGTTTCACTTGAATCCCTGCATCCAACAAGCATCAAGACAGCTTCACCTCAAACCCTAATCTTCCACTGCTTCATATTTTCAAACACAACATCAGCAATAAGCTCATCGAATCAAGTTGGACTGTCAGTATGAAAAGAAGGAACAACTACACCACTGTTTGCAAAATCTTTATCTTAGCCACAAACTGTCACCAAATCCTGTACATACAGCCTACATGTCCTGCAGTCATTCGAGCATGATTCTCCCAGCAGATAATTTCACAGTCATGACAATTCCACAGTCTTCAAACCACTCAAATAAATCAACAAAACAGCCTCTGTGTGAAAAATGAGCACAACCGGTAAATCTATAAATTTTCTGAATGTTGTCTTCTGTAATGTCTGGTTTATATTTGCATTAGGTCAAAGACAAAACTCCATTCAATCAACTCCTTACAATTACCATGCATCATCACCAGAGTTTCAAATATATGGGAGAATAAATTATAAACTATCTGCCTTCAAATAGTCACTACAATTTCACAAGCTGAAAGCTTTAAATTCGAAGCCTCTTTACTGCTCTGTTCCTTCAAATTCTTTATCACAGCTCCTGGTGACTACTTCAGTGGTGGAAGATTTATATTATGTCCCATTCTATCATCTTTAACAGCCAATTTCTTCAAATCACCAAGCAGTAAGAAAAACCCAAGTTTTGAGCTATAAGGGTTTTATAGCAAGGTACCTACCAATTTTTAAATTTCGTGGCTTAAGGCTTCGTCTTAAAGTGTCTACGGTCTCTCCTCAGGTGCACAAGTGTCTCCAGGTCATCTCCTCAATCGCAGATGAAAGAATTAAGAAGCCCTAACTTTCTGCTAGCGTTGCCAATGCTGTCTTCCTTCACAGGAACATAATCCAGTTTTTTAGCGCTTTGATTCTCCTCCACGAACTCGCCTTCCTATAAAAATGCAAGTGCAACGAAACATTTGACAGTTTAAGCCGAGATTTGATGATCTTCTCAACTGATTCCACGTTTTTAGCAATGATGGATTTGCTTTGGCTGCGTGACTGATAACTGCTAGGATTCGTGTCTAAACTGCAGTCACACGTGTTAAAATACCTTGCAAAATACTATCAGTCACTTCCAGACGAAACCCATGATGAAAATCTGCGTTAAAATCAGAAAAACAGAATGGCACGATATTTTTGTAGCGCAGTCTTTGTTAAAATTTCTACCAGCGCTACAAGAATAATTACTAAGTCAAATTTGCGCAGTTTTGCAACTTTTTGTCAAATTGTCGGAGGTTTAGAGAATTGCTGAGGTTAAGAGATAAGTATAGCTCCTCTCACAACACATTAATGACTCAACCTTTGAATACAAGACCTTCTTTACCCCTTTTAAAACATAAAAAGACCATCAAAAATCAAATAAAATCTAAAAAGATTGTGTTGAAAACCTATTCAATTAGCAATAAAACTTCTAAGGAGGTCCAAACTAAAAATTAAAACCAAAAACTTAACTGAGGTAGATTGAAAAAACAAACCAAACTGGACAAAATAAACCAAAAATGGAGGAAAAATTACTGACTTAACATCTGGCTCCAGCTGGGGATGAAGTCCTCCCTGTGAGGCTTCAAGAACCTGTAGACCAGTGCCTTCTGTCCTTTATTCACCTATCTGAAAACTTCCATTGGGATATGGAGTCTTTATTCAACCTTACTCACACCGGTATGTACAATGAAGAGTGAAAATGATCTCATAAACTGTAAAAATGCTTGAGGAATCGCCCATTGATAGGGCTGAGCAATTCCTCACCTTCCAAGGACTGCAAGATGAATGTATTATTTTCCAAAACTTTTGCTATCAGAAAGGGGCCAAACCACATATTATCAAATTTGCCATGCTTACCTTTCTGTTCCTTTCTTGCATCCCATCTTAAAACTAACTCACCTTCTGAAAATGTATGCTCTTTAATTCTTTTGTCAAACCTGTTTTTTACCTTAGCTCTGTACAGCCGAGCTTCTTTGTCCACCTTCTCCCTATGCTGCTGCAACTCAATCATCTAAAAAATCCTCCTTTGCATGTCATCTGGTTCCTCTTGAGAGTTCTGGAGGAACTTCATTACTGGGATCCCCAATTGAACTGGGAATATTGCTTCTGTTCCATACACCAGCTGAAAAGGAGAAGTACCTATGGCCTTCTTTACTGTAATCATGTCTGCCCACAATGCATATTTCAGCATCGAATCCCAAGACCTTTTGTTATGTTTCAGCAATTTCTTAATGCTTTGAATGACATTCTTGTTGGATGATTCAGCTTGGCCATTTCCCTGAGGGTAATAAGGAGTTGAATGTTTCAAAACAATGCCATTTTTTTCACAGAAAGCCACCATTGCTTTAGATTTGAATGCCTTGGCATTATCAGTTATTAATCTGTGGAGACAACCAAATCTGCTCAAGATATTGTCTTCAATGAACTCTATAATGACCTTATCTGTAGCATTCCTTGTAGGAATGGCTTCTACCCACTTTGTGAAAAAATCCGTGGCTGTCAGAATCCAATGATGCTATCCAGAAGATGCTGGATTTATCTCTCCAATAAAATCCAGACCCCATTGCTGAAAAGGGGCATTAACTGCAATAGGCTTCAATGGCAAGGATAATAATTTCTGTTTACCTGTAAATTTCTGACAGGGTATGCAAGCTCTCACCTGCTGGTAAACATCTGAGAAGAGGGAGGGCCAAAAGTATCCAGCTCTCAAGATTTTGTAAGCTGTGGTTTTCCAATATTTATGCCCTCCACAAGCTCCTTCATGGGATTCTGAAATTACTTCCCTTATTTCATCCTGATCCAATCTTAACAAGATGCCTCCTGGGTATTTCCAAAACAATTGATCTTCCAGCAAACAATATTTAGTAGCTTTCAGTTTCAGAGACCTAGCAGCCTTCCTATCTAAGTGATCAGGGCATTGCAAAAATAATAGGAAATAGACAATGTCAGCATACCAGTCTGAAGATGAATAAGAGTCCATGATCTTTTCTTTTTTAAGTGCTGTTTGCTCTTCTTAATGAGTACTATCTTCAGCCATGATATGCAGACCCAATGCTTGACAATTTGAATCAGCAAGCAGTTTGGCCAATCCCTGTCCTTTGACAAGCTTAGTAGGCCTGATTTCCACCTCATATTCCATAATTTTAGCAATCCACTTACCCCTCTTTCCTTCACTGTCAGGCTGGGTCAGAACATCTTTCACTGCTGCATTCGGAACAAAAGAAATCACCTTTGAATGAAGAATATAAATCCTGAAAAATTTCAGAGCTTTCACCAGAGCATAGGCTTGTTTTTCCAGAATGTTGTACTTTAGTTCAGAATCCCTCAGAGTCTTACTGAAAAAGGCAATGGGCTGCTCTAATCCTTCCTTGTTTTTCTGAAGT
This sequence comes from Pseudotsuga menziesii, assembly GCA_001517045.1. Lineage (NCBI taxonomy): Eukaryota > Viridiplantae > Streptophyta > Pinopsida > Pinales > Pinaceae > Pseudotsuga > Pseudotsuga menziesii. The sequence continues at coordinate 140,992 of LPNX011010322.1, forward strand.
AGGACAGCTGCAATTGTATCTGCTGAAGCAAAAGAAAAAGTAAGAAATTCCTTGGCAAAGTCAGGGCTTACCAACACAGGTGCTTTAGTCAAAGCCACCTTGATCTTTTCAAATGCTGCCTTTGCTTCAACAGTCCATTTAACCTCTTGCTCCTTCTTTAACATTGCTGTGATTTGTTTGATGGTCTCAGCAAAATTAGGAATAAACCACCTTAGAAAATTTATCTTGCCAATAAATGATTGCACATCCTTTTTGCTCCTGGGCAGGCTGATCTTTAGTATTGATTTGACTCTCTCAAGATCAATTCTAATGCCATCAGCAGACACCAAATGACCCAACAGTCTGCCCTCTTGAACAACAGAATGAGATTTCTTGGGGTTTAAAGACAGTCCAAATTTTCTGCATTTCTGAAAAGTTTGCCTCAAATGTTTTAAGTGCTCATCATCAGACTGTGAGAACACAGTAATGTCATCTAAATAAATAACAACAAACTTATCTTTCTCACCTACAAATGCAATGTCCATTGCCCTCTGAAAAGTTGCTCCGGCATTCATCAAACCAAAGGGCATCTTATCGTACATGAAGGTTCCCCAGGGGGTAGTAAAAGCTGTTTTTTCTCTGTCATCAGGGTGCATGGCAACCTGATTGTACCCTGAAAATCCATCCACCATGGAAATCCTCTGTGCCCCCACAACCTGCTGTAAGACCTGTTCAATCTTTGGCAAAGGATAATTGTCTTTCAATGAAGATCTGTTAAGATTCCTGAAATCAACACACAGTCTAATCTCACCATTCTTTTTCCTGACAGGTACAAGATTTGCAACCCAGGAAGAGTACCTGAGAGGCACTATTATCTTGGCCTCCAATAACTTTTTAATCTCTTTTCCAATCACAGGGAATAAGGCTGGATTTATCCTTCTCAATTTCTGTCGGAAAGGATTGACATTGGGCTTCAAGGGAACCTTATGCTGAATAATAGCTGTGTCATAGGTTTTTAATTCTTCATAGGACCATGCAAATACATCCACATATTCTTTTAAAATCTTAATATATCTGCTCCTTTGTTCAGCTGACAGAGATTTAGAAATTTTTACCATTCTTGGGTTTTCTGCAGTGCCAATATTGCAGTCCACTACATTTTCTTCTGAGGATTGAACCACTGGATTTGAAGGGGTGTCATCCTTGGTAAAAATAATTTCTAAAGGCACTAAACCTTTAGGGATAAAATTACTCTTCAAATCAATGATCTTGTGACCTGCAATCTTACCTTTAGGAAACTCATTTTCAGCAAAAACATTTTCAGCAGACTTACTTCCAGCAGACTCATCATCTTGTTCTTCTCCTTCACCCTGATCAATTTGAGCATTGGCAAACTCATCTGTAAGCTCAAGAAATTTCTTGATTTCAATATCATCTTCGAAAACCCTCCAGTGTTTCACATTGTCAGGGACACATGGTCTGTACCTTACCTCTATAGGGTACCTTAACTGAGTAGTTTTAGGAATTTTGAAATATGAGGCTACTAAAGCCAATGAATCAGCAGTTTCATTATGATTTCTAGGAATATTAGTGATATTAAATGCTATGAAATAATTGTCAAGCATATCCCATACCTCATTCCTGTAGACCTTCAACAAATCCTGTTTTACTTGATAGTTGTTCTTCACCTGTCGAACAAGCAACTCGGAGTCGCCATATGCAGTGATTTGCTGAATGCCTAAGTCTTTAGCAGCTTTCAGTCCTAATATCAGAGCTTCATACTCAGCAGTATTGTTAGTGGTGACAAATTCTAGCTTATACATGAGTTTGACTATTTCACCTCCAGGAGAAATGAGCAAAACTCCAGCTCCAGCACCCTCTTTGCAAGAGGATCCATCAAAATACAATTCCCACAGCTGATCTTCTTCTTCTCTGCAATGTTTCACTGGTTTTTCTTTTTCAACTTGTAAAAGGCCAACAGAATCATCTTCATCACTGAAATTCAACATACAAGTCCCTAAATCTTTGTCAACAGAGTACAATGGATGATTAGTGGGGTTTTTATCATCTGTGACAATGTAGGCAAACTGTAGTTCTCTATAAAGTCTTCTATTTTCTCCACCAAAAATAGGGATGGTGGCATATGAGAGATCCATCTGTAAAGTTCCTCCTACCTTATTAGCCCAGGATCTTGAAAGAAGCATACCAAACTTAGGTGTGATGTCTGCTACAACAACATCCATGATAACACTCTTCATGGGCAGCTGAGTAAGGTTAACAACCATGTCTTTAATTACCCCTAGACACTTGACAGCTCGGGAATATAAGGCATATAAGTCATGACAAGGCTTGATAATACTGAGGCCAAGGGCTTCCATCATAGCTTTGGGCATTAAGTTATGGGATGCCCCGGAGTCTAATAGGCAATTGTGGATCATCTGGTCATGAACAGTTAAGGTAACATAGAAGGGAGGAGAAGCACCAGCTTCATTTTCTGTTTTCTCAGCTAGGGCAGAACCAATAAATATTTTTGGGCTTTCTTCTTGCAAATTGACAGTATCTGAAACAGGCTGACCACTGGTAGAATTCATAACTTTTAAGACTGTTTGTTTATAAGATGGATTCTTTATAAGTTCAGTCAATGGAACAGGAATTTTCAATTTCCCTAATTCAGTTTCCAAATTGAAATTCTGGGCTGACCTGTTTACCTCTTCAATTTCAGCACTTTTCTTGGCCTTTTCTGCAGGCTGCTTCTTCTCTGTGACAGGATCAGCAGCTTGTTTATCAGGAACCTTTGCAGCTGGAACATTTGCAGCAGGTACAGCAGCTTTCTTCTTGGGAGCTTGGACTACTTGTTTCGGACCAGATCTGAGATTGATGGTCTTTTTAATTCCATTCTGATTAGCAGCAGCATTTACAGCAACTTTTTCAAACTCTAAATCATCTTCAACTTCATACAAATCAGCATCATAAAATTCAGAATTCAAAAAATCTTCTTCTGTTACAAAACCTGTGGATAAACCATCTCCAAAGTGATTCATGTCTTGGTCAGTTTCAGTTTCCTCAAAGAGGAGCTGTTCATCAACCTCCTCTTCATCAGCTACATTATTTTGAAAAGGTGGGGGCACCCTCTGCTCTTCATTCTCCCTCCTTTCCTGCTGAATATCATTATTTCTTCACTCTCTTGGCATGAATCTAGGAGCAAACTGCCTCCTGAATTGATTTTGATTATTCGGATTCCTCTGAGCCTCTGGAGCAGGCTTGGCAGAATTCTTTTCCAATTCTAGTTTGTTCAGCTTAGCAGTGAGAACCTTCACAAGTTTAGCCATTTCATCTATTTTGGCTTCAGCAGACTGAGGTGCAGCACTTGTTGAAACAACCTCCTTCTTTCCTTTTCTTTCATATAACTGTTGAGGTGTTTCTTTTTTAAGTTTATTTGAAGCCAATAAGTTTGACTCCACCTCCAATGTTGCATCTTGCATGTTCAGCAGAGAGACAGCTCTTCTTTCTCTGAGTAATAATGAAAATTCATGGTCAAATGCATTTGCATAAGTTAGTTTGGCTGATGTTTCAGTAGGTTTGATCTCTGCTGGGATCCTACTATACATCTTGTTAAATCTTTTTGAGAAATCAGCCACAATCTCATCTTTCTTTCTTCTGAGTGCACCAAATTCAGTGATATAATAAGTGTGGTCCTTGGTGTCTCCCCACTGCCTCAGGAAAAGGTCACGAAGTTCTTCAATGATTGTAATGGAGTTGGCTGGCAGCTCCCTGAACCATTTTCTCACATCTCCATCTAAACTCTGCACAAATACTCTCATCCATACATCCTTAATTTCAATGTTCTGATTGTCTGCATAGCTCAAGAAGGCTTCCCAATGTTCTTCTGCAGTTGTTTCACCTTGTCCATTGAATCGGGGCATATATTTCTGATAATCATGAGTAGGCAAGGCATGTAAAGGCTGAGGTAATGCTAATGGTGCATACCTAGTAGCTATCATTCTGTCCATCATATCCATAGGTGGATTTTGGGCTGCCATTGTGGACTGAGGCTTAGTTTGAGGTTTTGAAGAGGAAGAAACTTGACTAGTACTTGCTTGGAAAGGATTCTTTCCTATTTTCAACTGAAAGAGTGGGATTTTTCCAGGAGAAGTGGTTTTAGCTTTCAAAAAGTTTTCTAGATTGGTAAAGACTTGAAAAGTATTTCCAGGAATGATAGGTTTTAACCAAGGTGAGTTTTCAGCTGGGTCTAAAGAATCACCCAACTGGTGAGGATCACAAGCAGCTGGAAAATATTGGGACCTTCTGAGCTTTCTTGTTGTTTTAATAATCTTTTCAGGGTCTGTCACACCCCGTAGCAAGGGAGATGTAGGTCTGCTCCTGGTACCAATACTTCTAGAAGCCAGTGTGTCCAAGTTTGGTGAAAATAGCCTTCAACAGATGCTGGTTTAAGTTCACCTCTTAAACCAGGAAAATGATAAGTATCCCAGGGAATATTTGCTTCAGCTTCATCCCCAGCAGTGGCACCAAATATTTTTGTGCCAGAAATGGTTCCTAAGGCTAGGGGAACAAGCCAACACAATCTCAAGAGAAAAACTCAATTCAAACTAGGGTTTAGGGTTTTTTTATTTGTTTGTGGTTGTAAACTTCAAAATTATGCAGGGAATACATTCAGCAAATAAGCACAACTAAATCATACACATATAACTGATAAAGATGCATATATATCACAAAAATCCAATAAAAAACCTGTATTGAGATTCACACATAATGGACAAGCAATACCAGAAAATAACATTAACCAGCACTGAAATTGTCAATTAGGAAGCTAAACAAGCTCACAACAAATCCAACACAAACCAAATAAATGGGAAAGAGTCATATATTCATAGTTTCATCAGTAAATGTATATAAGAGTACAATACCAGTTCCCTGAACAAGTCTGATAGTACAAGCAGCTAGCAGACCTCCTGAATACTCCAAAAGCAGAACCTTTACAATGACTTCCTAACTCTTCTAAATAGACATCATCTCAAAATCAGTTAGGTTTTTTCTCCTAACTGCCACCATAAAATCCTTAGGTTAAGTCAAGTAAAAAGTAACTTTTTACAAAATTACATGCTTTGCTAAAAATAGCAAATTCTTAACCAAAAACAAAACATTATCTTAAAGAACCACTAACTACAAACTGCCTCAGATCTCCTTCGCTGCCTCCACAAGAAGAGATATACCATCTAGAACTCGAGCCCTTTTCTTAGCTCTTTTATCCTTTTTCTCTATAGCAGTTATCCTTTTCTGCAAGTCTTCATTTTCCTGTTGTAGATGATCAACAGTCTTCTCCAGCTTTGCACAGTACCTGTCATTAACCCTTTTCCTGCTAAGGACTTCTTTACAAACTTCTGACAGCTCCAAAAAATGCTTATGCATATCCTGCAACTTCTCCACCAGCCCTTTATTAACTTTGAATAATCCATCATTCATTTCTTGCGGGTGCTTCATGTGTTCCCTGTATCTCTGAATGCTTTTCCTGTACATTTTCTTCATCAAAGTCTGGGATCTCTGATATATTGTCCTCCTGCATTAAAAACTCTGAAAAATCATCATGAACAATAGATTCTACTAAATATCCTGCTTGCCTGAGAATATCCTGATCCTCTTCATCCAATTTATGATCTCCAAAAGCATCTGCCTTTGCTGTATCTTCTTCTTGCTGCTTGGTAAGTTTAGCTTTAATTTCAGCAATTATTTCAACTAATTCAGACCTAGGCTTTGTCTCTGCAGGTTTGGAAGAGGGAGAAGGATAAACAGCAGCCTTTCTTTTGCCTTTGCTACTTTGTTTTGCACTTTCAGCTTTTTCACTGGAAGAAGAATTAACTAGCACAGGTTCCTGTTTGGACTCCAGTTTGGGGTTAAGCAACTTTTTCATATTCCACCTCAGTTTGTTTGTAAGTCTGGTTCTAGGTCTTCTACATGTAGCCGCACCTTTCTTTTTCTTTCTTTTAGATTTTGCTGCTTTGACCCTTGAAGTAGGAAAATCTCCATATGTCTCTGTGCTTGGCTCAGTCACCACAGTTTGTTGTTCATCTTCAAAAGTAACCTTCATCTTCAGATAGTATAGTAAGAGGGCTCCTTGGTTTAGTTTGTAATTCCTCTTCATGAGTAGCAGCTCCTTCTATATCAACAGTCCTAGCTTGCTCAGAATGTGCTACTGGTGGTGGTTTCAAACAAGGCTGTACATCTTCACCTGCAAACAATGAGTACTTGGTTTTAGGGTACTCTGAAACCACTCTGAGCTGACTATCATCCTTCACCTGTTTTGCTACCTGCTCTGTCACCTTCTTGGCTTTGACCTCATTTTTACTTGTAGATTTGACTGAGTGACCTAGATTTTTGATCATAACCTTACCCTTGTCAGTCTGTCTCTTTGATTGCTGTTCTTCTTTTTGAGGATGAATATCTGACCAAAATAAAAAGAAATCCCAATTCCTTCCCTCATGCTGCAACAATGTAGTGATGACCAATTTAATGAGACCATGGTGAAAAAGTGACTTGGAAGTGTGATCATCCTGTGGCTTTATTTTACTTGACATCTTCTGCAGGCTTTTTAAGAAAAAGAAGGGCAATTTCATTTTTGAAACTCCTGTTATGTGCTGCAGGAACCTGAAGTGGTATTTAAAGACAAATGAATATCTTCCTTCACAAGTCACATAACTTTGAAGAATTCTTAAAGGCTCAATCCACTCCTTCCTGAAATTTTGTATGAGGATACCCTTGCTCCAGTCAGGAGTCACATTAGGCAATAAGTATCTTTGGGGTTCAAACTCAAAAGGTGATTTTTTAAACCAGTGCTCTCCCTCATTGCTGATCTCAGGAGCTTCTGCTATTAACTCCACAGTTAGCTTGAATTTCAAAGCATCCATCATGATCATATCTTCTTTAAGTCCCTTGGCAAACATGCAGGACACCTGAGCATTGAAACCATCAATCTTCTTGAAAAACTTCAACCATCCTGCCTGCTGAAACAGTTCTGCACAGTCTGGAAGTTTTTTAACCCAAGTTAGGTCTGTGGGCTCAGCCCTATTGACCTTTCCAGTTTTTCCCATATTCTCCTTTCAAAATATAGAAATGATCTGGCTCAAGGTTTCAGAAATGTTTTGAAACTGGTTTACTGTTGTTTGACCTCCTTCTCACTCTACTAGGTACCCCTGTACAGGCCTGCAATGTCAATTTTCCCCTATTTCCACCATACAATTTGCTTCATTGATAGCTACACTATGAAATCAGATCAAACATATGTGAAAACTATCATATGCACAATAGTCTCTGCTTGATTTTCCAAACTGCACCATCAGGCAGAATATCAAACTGTTTCAGTACATAATCCAATCCAATTCCTGGTTTTAGGGTTTAGGAAAAACAGTAGGATGTGTCTTCAAACATAAACTCCATCTTTATGACCAACTGGTTTGAAACCTTCAAAATGGCACTGCAATGTCCAGAGTGTTTCAAATGTGATGGAAAACAGTCAATGAATATGGATATTTTATATTAATGTTTCACTTGAATCCCTGCATCCAACAAGCATCAAGACAGCTTCACCTCAAACCCTAATCTTCCACTGCTTCATATTTTCAAACACAACATCAGCAATAAGCTCATCGAATCGAGTTGGACTGTCAGTATGAAAAGAAGGAACAACTACACCACTATTTGCAAAATCTTTATCTTAGCCACAAACTGTCACCAAATCCTGTACATACAGCCTACATGTCCTGCAGTCATTCGAGCATGATTCTCCCAGCAGATAATTTCACAGTCATGACAATTCCACAGTCTTCAAACCACTCAAATAAATCAACAAAACAGCCTCTGTGTGAAAAATGAGCACAACCGGTAAATCTATAAATTTTCTGAATGTTGTCTTCTGTAATGACTGGTTTATATTTGCATTAGGTCAAAGACAAAAATCCATTCAATCAACTCCTTACAATTACCATGCATCATCACCAGAGTTTCGAATATATGGGAGAACAAATTATAAACTATCTGCCTTCAAATAGTCACTACAATTTCACAAGCTGAAAGCTTTAAATTCGAAGCCTCTTTACTCCTCTGTTCCTTCAAATTCTTTATCACAGCTCCTGGTGACTACTTCAGTGGTGGAATATTTATCTTATGTCCCATTCTATCATCTTTAACAGCCAATTTCTTCAAATCACCAAGCAGCAAGAAAAACCCAAGTTTTGAGCTATAAGGGTTTTATAGCAAGGTACCTACCAATTTTTAAATTTCGTGGCTTAAGGCTTCGTCTTAAAGTGGCAACGGTCTCTCCTCAAGTGCACAAGTGTCTCCAGGTCATCTCCTCAACCGCAGATGAAAGAATTAAGAAGCCCTAACTTTCTGCTAGTGTTGCCAATGCTGTCTTCCTTCACAGGAACATAATCCAGTTTTTTAGCGCTTTGATTCTCCTCCACGAACTCGCCTTCCTATAAAAATGCAAGTGGAACGAAACATTTGATAGTTTAAGCCGATATTTGATGATCTTCTCAACTGATTCCACGTTTTTAGCAATGATGGATTTGCTTTGGCTGCGTGACTGATAACTGCTAGGATTCGTGTCTAAACTGCAGTCACACCTGTTAAAATACCTTGCAAAATACTATCAGTCACTTCCAGACGAAACCCATGATGAAAATCTGCGTTAAAATCAGAAAAACAGAATGGTGCGATATTTTTGTAGCACATTCTTTGTTAAAATTTCTACCAGCGCTACAAGAATAATTACTAAGTCAAATTTGCGCAGTTTTGCAACTTTTTGTCAAATTGTCGGAGGTTTAGAGAATTGCTAAGGTTAAGAGATAAGTATAGCTCCTCTCACAACACATTAATGACTCAACCTTTGAATACAAGACCTTCTTTACCCCTTTTAAAACATAAAAAGACCATCAAAAATCAAATAAAATCTAAAAAGATTGTGTTGAAAACCTATTCAATTAGCAATAAAACTTCTAAGGAGGCCAAAACTAAAAATTAAAACCAAAAACTTAACTGAGGTAGATTGAAAAAACAAACCAAACTGGACAAAATAAACCAAAAATGGAGGAAAAATTACTGACTTAACAGTTACCATTCATACGATTCAGAGATTGAGACATTACATTCTCCCTCACCGAACCTTGGTTGTAGTTCATATCAATCCATTTCAATTTGTCCTCACTAGAAGGATGATTGGAGAAAAATGCAATAAATGGATTGTTATTTTGCAAGAGTTCAATCTCAAATTCGTTTCGGCAAAATCGAAGAAATTGTTGAACTTTGTAGAGCTCATATCTGATTTTCTAATTTTGGAGGAGGAAGAGGTTTATGAGGATACATTTGTCGATGAGGATATTTTTATTATCTCAATTTTGGACCCATGGTACAGGAATATCATTGTATATTTGCAAACATTGAAGGTACCTACGCACCTTTCATGGGATGAGTGATAGTGATTATGTCATGTTTATAAGAACTACCTTATAGTGGATAACACTTTGTACTGCCGTGGGGTAGATTCCATTTTGTGTCATTTTTTAACCCATGATGAGGTTGAGGTTGTGCTGAATGATTACCACGGAGGGGCATGTGGTGGTCATTTATCTAGGATTTCTACAACCCAAAAAATCTTGAGAAGTGTCACCCTTGCCAGTTAAGAAGTGTCACCCTTGCCAGATGTTTGCACACAATATGCGCTCGCATCCAGCCCCATTACATCCTATTGTCATCGTCAGTCCCTTCACCAAGTGGGGGCTTGACTTTATGGATTTCAACCTAACTTCGGCTCGAGGGAATCATCACATTATAGTGGCTGTCGATTATTTCATGAAATGGGTAGAGGCTATGCCCACGATTAAATCTGACGGTGAGACAGCTACGCATTTTGTTTTCAACCAAATTATTACTCAGTTTGGCATTCTGAAAGAGCTTGTCACTGACCATGGTAAGCACTTTCAGAATAAAATGATGGAAGAGTTGGCTTCAAATTTAGGGTATAAGCAGGAGCACTCCTCATCTTATTACCCTCAGGAGAATGCATAGGTTGAAGCAGTGAATAAATCACCTAAGTCCATTCTCCAATGAACCATTGCACAAAGCAATATGAATTGGCATATCATGTTATATCCTGCTTTGTGGGCCTATACAATCGGGGTTAAGACTACCACCAGTTTCTCTCCATATCATATTGTACATGGGGTGGAGTTTGTCTTTCTAGGTGAATGCAAAATACCTTTTTTGAAGCTAGCTATAGAGCTTTTACCAGACACTTCCACATTGGAAGAACGTTTGGTCCACTTAGAGTAGCTTGATGAGCAGCACCGAGATGCCTTAGTGGGTCTAGAACTAAATAAGCGTCGCGTGAAGGTCCAATATGACAAGTCTGTCTATCTAAGGAAGTTTAGTGAAGGTGATTTCGTCCTTTTATGGGATCAATATAAAGAACCGTTGGGGGAAAGGAAGTTTAATCACATGTGGCATGGTCCTTACGTGGTCAATCGTGTGTTATAGAAGGGTGCATATGAGATAGTGGATTATGAAGGGACAGCCTTGGCGGAGCGTAGAAATGGGCTCTATCTTAAAAAATACTATGCATGATCTTCAGCTAGGGCTGATTGTTGTATATTATTATACATTTTTTGAGTTGCATAGTTAGGTTTTCTTATGGTGATCGGGTTTGTTAATTAGCTTCCATTTCTTATGGTAGATGTCGATGGAGTCTTCCGTTTACATCTCGTCAATGTGAAAACTCTCAAAGTCTGGATCCCAGTAATCCACTAGCATCTAGAGTAGTCCTGGTTTGGCCCTCAAGCTTCCAAGACACCAAAACTTATACAAACCACATGCGCGTAATGCTTGTTGGGCCATTGAATCACCTTGCACGGCCTCTTCCACATCACCATGTTCCCTCTCCCTCCACTCTAACACCATCCTACCCAAAAAACAATATTTTTTATTATTTTTTGCCCTTGAAAACCTCATTCATGGCCTCATACGTGACTGTTTTCAAAACAACCACGTATGTATGCAGGTTTGGGTGTTTTTTCTGCATATGGTGAGCCCCATACGCAAAATAAAACCTGATACCTGCATGGGATGAAACGCACAACTTAGGATGGCCTAGAAAATTAATTGGACCATGAAAACTTTAAAAAATTGTATGAAATAGGAATAGGTGGACATGAGGAGTTATCTAGATCAAACGGTGTCGAATTTCGCCAGACAATTCTCCCGGAAATCGCGTTTAAAGTTTTAAGCTCAAATGGATAAAAATTTCAAATGATATGGAATTTTTAAATTTTTTACTATTTATAGAATTTTTTTGAAATTTTTACCCACTTTCTATAGTTTTGACCATTTCTAACCATTTTGTACCATTTTGAACTAATTTGATGATGTAGGAGTCCGTTTTGAGCGCGGTTTGACCGTGGTTTTGACCCATTCGTGTCGATTTCAGGTATTATGTCTAAACTAGAATATAGGTTAGGTTTCACATCCATTTGCACTTTGCATGACCTTATGATCGTTTCATTATAACCTTAGGTACGAACCCATTCTATCTTGTCACAAAATCTTCTTGTTGCTTTTAGAAGTGACATGATGTGAATGGTAGAGCTTGACCATAAATGGGTACTCTAGTTAGCTCTTGTTTTTCATTTGGTGCCCATGCCGAAATTTTTCCTTTAGGGTGTGGGAGTCCTTTGTATAGTATCGCCATGACTTTGTGCAAGAGCCTCATACTCCTCTTGATCTTTTTTGCTAGCATTTTTCCCAGGACTCCCTTATGTCAAGTTATAATTGCATTATCATGAGTTTTGCTTGCCTTATTGATCCTTATGCTGACTTCCCTGACTTTGATTATCAACCATATAGCCCGAGCTTGTCTCATATACAGCCAAGAAGAGCCATTTTTACATATTTTTTGCAGCTTGATTCCCCATTTTTAACCGGGAGGGGACTTTCCCCAGAGTGTCGTTATCCTACACATGTTTCCTTACATTGAGCATAGGTACATTCCACTACTTGGAACTAGTTTTTTTTCCCATTGACACTCGTATCCTCTTAGTTTGTTACTATAAAGAACTTTTATTCTTTTTCAAGCTTTTCAAAATATTTAAAAAGTCCAAAAATAAAATAAAAAAACCAAAAATCCAGACAGGAAAAGATGTTATCTTTGGCAGCAGTCGAGTCGTGTCGCCTTCAAAAAAAGCATTGTATATCACATCTGTTAGTTGGGTTAATAGTTTAAATTTAGGAGCTGTAATCATTTATCCAAGTTTATCTCCACCGACTAGTTAAGCTTCCAGTCCCTATGGAGCCTCTGTCGATGCCTCATGTGTAGCAGAGATGTCACAGTTTTGTACATTGAGTCTATGCTACCTACAATTAGTCACCATTCACCTTTATTCTCTTGTTCGAAGAAGGTTGAATCCTGAGTCGACCATTCCTCAGTTTTCTTGACTTTGCATGTCAGTCATTCCCAGTATTGATACTAGTTCGAGCACATTATGATCGAGTCCTTCCACACTATACAACTTTGCTAAGTACCTCATGTTGGATGATGGGGGATGCCTTAATTCCCTCCTTCCAGCGGATTTCATCCCACTGACTTCGGATCATTTATTCTGGGATAGGAGTCTAGAGTCATTTTGAGTGCCTTGAGACTTACAGTCATCAGTGGTATGTTCTCTCTCCATCGACATTTTTGGGAATACATCAATGTCCCCTGATCGATGGATTCTTTTAAGTGTTCGACCTCAACACATTTATTCACACTTATTAGATTGCACTCTAGTACCTTGATTCCCATTTTCATTATCAGTGGGTGATCTCTCGTCTGTTAACAATATACATCAATGACCAATAATCAGATGATGGACTACTATGTTCAACCTCAACACCTCTATTCATATAGTAGGACATGTACTTGTAGCAGTTTGTGTAGAATACTTTCTAGATTGGTGGCATTTCTGATATGCTACCTCCTTGATCGTGCTAGTGTTCATGAGATTTCAGCTCTCATGACTTGATTCTAGTGTATGTCAGATATCTTCAACCATTATGGAGACCATGATCCTTTATATATCTTCATCATGGATATTCTAATCTATATATATTGTATGTGGCGATGGCCACACATGTCATATTTTGTATCATGCCTATTCATGGCCATTGCACTCTTTTGTATCCAGGACTATTGTATGTACTTGTAGTCATGTGCAGAGTTTGATTATTGTATTATATTGTTGGATGGTTGGTTCTTCCACCTGGTTCTTCATCACTCCACTTCTAGGATGGACTTATAATGTATTTCAGCCATCGTATAACCCCTCTGACCTCACACATTAGGGGGCATCTGTTATAGCTGATTTTACAACACTCGATAGATCACACATTGATGGCCTTCCATGTCCCTCTGTAGACCCTTTAGACCCCATGGACAATTTTTGTAACTTTTATGTTTCCAAGATCATCCCTAAAAACTCCTGTTATTTTCCATATGCGACTTTTAAACCCTTTCTCACGTATACACGCAGATATGACCCTTAAACCCACATACATTGGGATGTGTACAAAAGGCCAAATATTTTTGGATTTTTCCTTGATGTGGATCCAAGTCACTTGTCTCTTGGCCTTCCATATGCCTCAAGATAGCTCGGATTTGACCTTCCATTACCCCATTGAAGCACTATATAAGGAACCCTTTGGATACATTGAAAGGTGAGGAATTGAAGAGCAAGAAAACTATAGTCCATTGTTGTCATAGCTTATACTTGAGTTTGCATCCCTTTGTCCCTTGGAGCACTTGGTGTTCTTCCCAATATTGCCTTTGCTTGTGAGCTTGCTATTGAGAGATGGATGATTGAGGTGGTGGAGGCCCGAGTGGAGGACTCAGTTTCTTCGGCTCGCAGATGTGCTGATAGAGGTTATCATTCATGTAATATCTTATTTATATTAATAGAAATATCTTTTCTTGTCCAATGATGTGCATTTAAATGAATATTGAATCTATGGATGCTTTTAATTGCTCATACATTATTGATTATATATGCTAGAGTAGGTCTGACACCATTATATAGCATGCTTGTCTTGTTTGTTGATTGTTGAGAGAGCAAATTGTTAACACAAGCGGGATTGGAAAAGCTCAATGGGGATCTACATCAACCATCTAGAATAAGGTATTTTTTGAGATCCTTTAGTATTAGATGTTTTATTTATCTTGCATATTGGGAAGGGATTGATTTCTGTGGTTACTCTGTATGTTGTGGTACACCCCAAGCCATAGGAATTTTTCTCCATAACAGTCATTTATGTTAAGAATGGTTTTCCAAAATGACATTGTTTGGTTCTATGGTTATGGGTTTTTTCTTTTCATCATTGCTCTTCATATTCATGCCTTAAAATCTAGACCCTAGCTCTTTTAGGGTTCCTTTTTTAACTTATTGACCACTGAGGGTTTTTCTTAAGTCGGTTTGCATAACAATCTTTTAGTCGCGCTGATCCTATTGGCATGCCCCCTCAGTTTTGGTTTGATTCTCCCCTTCACATCAACGTTTTTGTTGGTTTTTCAAACCATGGATATGGATCTGTCAAGTCTTTGGGATTGTAATGATGAAGTTGCAGTAAGACAAATGTTTTACTGACTTCTCCTGGTATGTTTCTCCTTTGTTTACGGTGGTAGGAGAGCACATGTTGGTTTAGGATAGTCATCTCTGCCACATTACAAAGTATGCCCTAGGGTTGATTTCTGAGCCATTTTTTGTCCATATGGTTGGGTCTATGGTTTTAGGAGGTTTTCATGGGTATTTTCTAGTGAGAGTGTTAAGTTAACCTTGGTTTCTAGGTAGCAAATTTTTTCCACTTTTTTTTACTGTTCCCTCAACGATGAGTCCTTGTGCTCAAATGTTGAAACCAAATAAACAATGGGAATAAGCTTGGAAAATCATGCATGGGTTATTGGATTTGATTAATTTTCTATATCCTTAACTAAAATAAAAAATGAATTCATTAGAGCCAGAGAACTAAATCCCAAAACAACGTTTAGATTTTGTACTTGAGCTAATATTTTTCATCCCCGTTTTGACCTAATGTACATATTCACATAATTTTAAGTATCTAGATAACCTACAAAACTTCATTGCATTACAGGGTCACTTAATATGTTCAAATATGAATCGGTAAAGTTATTTTTTGTTCTTCATCATATTGAATATCGAATACAATCTTACATTTTTTATCCAGGTGTTATTGATGTCTTGCATCTGAAAAGTTGCTTTTCATTCTGGCATATCCTATTAATATGAATGCATGCTGATCATGTTGGCCCTAAGTTATTTCTTGCTATGGTTATGTTATAGCCTCAGTATTCCCACCACAACATGCCAAAAAAGGGTGGGAAGAAGAAGGCCAAGGTCCATGAGGAGGAGTCAGATGTTGAGGTCTTGCCCAGAATAGAGATAATCTATGAAGGCACGAAAGAAGTTACCGGGCCTGAAACAGAATTTAAATGGGGAGCACTTTAAAATGAGTTAAGGGAATAAAAGAGAAGAATTTAAACTGGAGCACTTTTAAAAATTACTTTAAAAATAAATTTCTTTCGAAGTAGTATTACGAGGAACGAGCTAAAGAATTTTATGGCTTAAGGTTGGGAACCATGAGTATGAAAGAGTTAAATAGTAAGTTTTTAAGCTTACTGCGATATGTGCCTTATATTATTAATGAAAAACCCAAGGTACTGTAGTTTCTGAGTTGTTTACCTTTTCATATTAAAGACAGAATTGAATATGATAATCCCAAGACCGTTGAAGAGGCCATGCAAAAAGAATATTTCTGCTATGAGCAGAACCAAAAAAGGGAAAACATGCCAAACTGGAAAACAAAATAGCTTAATAATAATTTTGAATCAAGGAATAAAATTTTCACACCTAATCAAAATTTTGGGCATAAAAACTCACGCAATCATCCTAACATAAATTTTCAAGGAAGTAATTGAAAAGGTAACCCACAACAAAACCCTACTGTCACAAGAAATAAAGAATTTAAAAATAATCACAGTAATTATGTTAAAAATAACAAATGTAAGGAACCAATAAAATGTTGGGAATGCCAAGGACCTCACTATGCATCACTCTATCCTAACAGAAAGAAGACCGTTGACAACATTCATGTTGTGTAGGAAGAAACAATGTTTGGTGATTTAGCAAGAGGGATGCCCATAATCAATGCAACGCTGAAAAACAGACAGGATGAATATCGGACTTCCATGGTGGAAGTAGAAGGTATGTTGAACCATAAACCCATTTATATTTTAATTGACCTAGGGTATAGCCAAAGTTATCTCTCTCCCATTTTAGTAGAGACAAGAAAACTACCATTAGAGAAATTTTCAAAGTCATCACTGGTTCAATTATATACTGGAGCAAAAAGGAAAGTAATTGATTTTGTGAAAGATTGAACATTAATGATGAATCAGTTTGAAACTTTGGTAAAGATGAATGTACTTCCATTAGGATCCTATGATGTATTAATTGGAATGGATTGGTTGGAGCAACATCGAGTAGCGTTAAATTGTTTTGATAAAACTTTTACTTGTTTAAATAATGAAGGAGAAATGGTAACAGTAAAAAGAATCCCTAGGAAAACAACAATCAAACAGATTTCTACCTTACAACCAAAAAGGGTTGTTTTGAAGGGATGTAAATCCTTTTCTATAACTATAACTAATGAAGAACACATTAATAAATAATACAAACTAAAATTAGAAGATATACCAATTCTAAGAGGTTATTTGGATGTATTTCCGCAGGAAATTCCAGGATTGCCTCCAAAAAAGGAGCTGGATTTCACTATTGACTTGGTACCCGGTGCGGTGCCTAACTCAAAATATCCTTACCAGATGAACATCCTGGAACTTAATGAACTAAAATTGCAATTAGAAGAAATGATAGATAAAAAGTATGTAAGACCAAGTGTGTCCCCTTGGGGAGCACCGATCATTTTTGTTAAAAATAAGGATGATACTCTACACTTATGCATTGACTACCGTCATCTTAATAATATGACACTTAAAAATAGATACTTGTTTCCTCGCATAGATGATCTATTCGATCAGTTACGTGGACCAACAATATTTTCAAAAATTGACTTAAGATCTGGTTATCATCAAGTCCGGATTAGGGATGAGGATATTTTCAAGACGGATTTTAGGACCCAATATGGTCACTATGAGTTCATTGTCATGCCATTTGGGCTAACTAATGCCCCAACAGTCTTCATGTGTATAATGAACAACATATTACATAAATATCTAGATAAGTTTGTAGTAGTTTTTAGTGATGATATTTTAACATATTCTAAGACTAAAGAAGAGCATGAAGAACATTTAAAAATCATTTTACGAGTGTTAAGGGAACATTAACTGTATTCCAAGTTCAGTAAATGTGACTTCTTCAAAGATAAAATACAATACTTGGGTCACGTCATAACTAAATATGGGATCTCGGTTGATCCCATATAAGATAAAATAAATTAATGAATGGTTGGTCCCAAAGGATGTGACTAATGTAAAATCATTCATGGGGATCACCACGTATTATAAAAAGTTCATTGAGGGTTCCTCAAGGATAAAAAATCCCATAACTTCTTTACAGAAGAAGGGGAAGGAATTTATAAGCGATAAAAAATGTGAAGAAAACTTTAAAAATTAAAAGAATTGTTAACTACTGCACCGATTTTAAGAATTGTGGATCCTAACAAGGATTTAGTTGTATGCAATGATGGCTTTGGTGGGGTCTTATGTCATAACCCCAAAATTTCATAAAAATTTAAAATTTTTAAGATAAAATAAAATGCTTGAATACGCAGTTTACTAACTGCTAGCGGTTAGCGGAAAATGAAACAGTTTAACAATTAGTATTAATTAGTTTCATAATACAATAACTAATACAACTTTCATTTTCATAAGGTATAAGAGAATGACCTACATCCAAATCTCTTTTATCTTTACTAATGATTTTACTTTTTAGCAAGTACGTGAAATCTATCTTTGAAAACTTGGGCTCACTTAGCGTTATGCTAACGCAGATGGACTGCTGGTTCTTACAGGTTCAATAGGTAACAATCGATCAAGTAGGAGTTTAATTCATAGTGTAGCAAGAAGTATTTCTGTTGCAAGTTAATATGCTAGTAACTAAACTAATTATTTTAAAGCAAGCTCTGATGACGTAAAGTAATTGTATGCTATAGACTTTGTTTCTAAGACAGTATTCAATGTTTAGTCATAAAGACTGTTTAATTTATCATACTAGCTAAACAAAAGATACTTACTATGAGCTTAGAGGTCAATTTCTTCGCCATACAATTACTTTTATTTTAGCATGCTTATAACACTAGTGTTATGCTTAAATGTACTGTCTTTTATTCATGAAAGTAATCCTATCAATCTTGAAGGTAAAGATTTCCAATATAGTACATGATTCTATTTTGTCTCTATATTACTAGTCACAGAAATTATTCACTTGTTATTTGTATGTACAAATGCTAAACATCAAGTTATAGACTTCAATACTTATATTATCACCTTGCTCCATGTATTATTGTAACAATACACAATACCACATTATTTTATAATGTACCAATCTAAATGTTACTTGCGCACTGTAGAGATATTACTACCTGGAAATTTTCCATGACATTATAAATTTGGTTCTTGTAACTAGATACATCCTCTTAAGATGGAATACTACCTACCACCACTTTTATAAAGTTTAAATCATAGGTAAATACGTTATCAATGTTATTCCTATAATTTATAAACCTTGTGCATGGTTTACACCATAGTAATATTACTATTATAATGTTGCCTCACTTATAATAAGTTGTAGTTTATAATAACTTCTATAGTAGATTTTACAACCTATAAATTTTAATCTAAGGTCTATATCAAGTGAAACATTATAACAAAGGTTCATATACTAAGATAGAACCCACTAAACACAATTGAATTTATAAATAATGATAGGATTCATTATTATTGTCATTGGCAAGTTGAGCATACAAAACATTATTTGTAAAAGTTTACACTAAGGTCGAGCCTTGTGATTGTTTATTTCACATGGTTTAAAATACCTTTACTCTATAGTCAAATGACATATATTAATTAAAATCAATACTAACTAACCTTACACTATAGATTACAAATGATATGTTTTGAGCTTCAAATAATATGTAATTATCATCGATTGCAAAAGATATGGTTTGAGCTTCAAATAATATGTAATTATTTTAAGTCGTTTTGCAAAGTAAACATATGAATTGTTATTTGGAATAGTTTATTCTATGGTTGACCTTGGGATTGTTTCAATGGCAAGGTTTTTACGTCCTTACTCTATGGTCAACGACATAGAATCATTGTTAACCATTATCACAGACCTCGATAATATTGATTACAATATATAGTTTTATGTTTTCATTTGAGAATATATATACATATCCATTCCATGGTTGATTGCATAATTGGTTTATTGATCATGGCAATAATTTGATAATTAGAAATGCAGATTGATGATAGACAAGACCCTTGCATGGTTGAAGGATTTGGAGGGCACGTGGTCTGCTCTTGTCCATGCATTGGTGACTTAAAAGACTAGAAAACCCTATTCACCTGTCATTTTTACTTTGAGGGTTTCACTGGCCTGCAAGTTGCTCTGTGTATTTTTCTTAGTGGCCATGAGAGGTTGTTCCTCTGCTTGCTTGCTCTGTAGCTTGTGTTTGTTGTTGTTGCAGTCCCATTACTCAGTCTTGGTCACTAGTCTTTGTGGTTATGAATCTTACCACGCGAGTGGTTATTTTTTTATGAGTTTGGCTCTCAGCCTATCCATGGTTTCAATTTTGTTTTTCCTTGAGGCTCGTCATGGCTTTGTGAAGATTTATCTTGTTGAAACTATCTCTACTCTAGGTTCAGCATAGGGGTTTGAATGCTCCTTTGTGTAAATTGGTAAAGCTGGTGATAGCTTCTTTGTTGCTCATAAACTCTTCTTCTTGCAGGTAAAGACAAATCGG
Source organism: Pseudotsuga menziesii (assembly GCA_001517045.1). Lineage (NCBI taxonomy): Eukaryota > Viridiplantae > Streptophyta > Pinopsida > Pinales > Pinaceae > Pseudotsuga > Pseudotsuga menziesii. The sequence continues at coordinate 161,065 of LPNX011010322.1, forward strand.
TTTTTAGTATGACAAACTCTTTGTTAATTTATTAATACAGTTAGGGTTTTAGGTTTAGAAGCTGAGATTTTTGCTAACTCTCAGTAATGTGCTCGTTACAGGAACCCATGACAGCTCCAATCTTCGGTGGAATGAAAACAACGGTCAGCATCAATGGACTCGTGGTCCCAACCGGTAAGCCCTGATTTCAAATATGGGTTTTCCCTACTTGCAATGAGGGTTGTTGAAGGAGGAACATAGTGCTTGGAAGTCTATTTCCATTTATTCATTATTTAAGAGGTTTTAGTATGATGTTTACTCCAGTTTACTTTAAAACACTTGATGTCTATGCTGGGTAATACCGTCCCTTGAGCTGTGATGTGTATTTTTGTTCAGTTTTAGCCTTACGACCCGACAATCTAATATAGTTGGTTATATAAAGAAAGACTTTGTAAATCTTGGAGTTCTGTCTCATTTTTGTAGTGATTTTATTAACCTGTAATAATGTGTTACTTTACTATTTTAAAAGGTTTATTTTCAGAAAAAGACTCTAAACAATCCAATCATAAATCATAGTCTTCTTGTTAAGTTTGCTTACACAATTAGCAATTGTAAATGGTTAAAACTTAAATAGATTAATTTATAATTGGATAAATTAGTTGTTAGGGTATCGACCCTCGGGTTTTTCTTTCATAGGTTATAAGCCTATTTGTTAAATGTAATTAGCTCCTAACTATGAAATACTTAGTTTTATTTCATTTAATATTTATATTTACATTTATTTTATTTACTATTCTGTAACTTAGCATTATTTAGAGCTCTGTAATGAATAGAATGATAACTCTGGAACTTTGTTTATTTCTCATAAAATAAAGGGTTTATAAACATAACCCTAATCTAGTTTTTATTAAGTAATAATTTTAAGATTTAGATAACAGTTTAAAATATATACTGTGTCATTAATAACTTGTTTACATACTTAGCTATTATCTTCTATAAACTTTTATTTGTATCAGTATACTATTACTGCAACTCTAAGTAGGTTACTATTTGCTTTTCCTGCATTTTTATTTAGTTACTCTAAGTAAAACAATAAACACAATTAAACCATAACACTATTTTCATTATATTTTAAACATTGAAATAAATTATACTCTACTATCTACAGATTCAAATCCTATTAACTATTTTCATTCTCTTAAGAATTCTTTCATCTACTTAAAGCATTCTAACTGTGCTAGAGTACGACCTGGTTTTCAAGTGTGGAAAAACACAGCTTTAGAAATTTATAATCTTTCTATTTCATTATTCTCTAAACGAGTTTCATTTCTAAACAATATAGAAAGAATACTAAAACTAACATTTCACAAACTTTGAACTTCTAACATTCATATAGCAGATAAACTAAGATTATTTAACTAAAAGCAGTAAATTAAATAACATAGAACCTGTTGAGGACAAGACAACAACATCTTTACGAGGTCGTTCCTCCCTACCAATCTCCTAGAAAGCGCTCAAACAACGCTTCCTCGGGACCCCCGAGCTTGTTCCTAGTCTTCTTAGCTGATAACTGGGTGGAGAATGCAACTGTAGAACCCTCTGTCAACTGACTAGTTCAATACCTCAATAAAACACTCTGCTCTTAGTAGTATGATCTTCATCTTAAAAGTTGCAACTAGATCAATCAGTAGTTATCCCCTCAAACACTTTCCATATTTCCCCTCCATTGAATTTCTTTGAAGTACATTCATTCACCCTGAATGATCACTTCTCTATAATGATTAGCCTCAGCTCTCCTCAATGCAAATTTTTATAAAGATGCCCGGGTCTTCTGGGTCAGTTTTCATTAATTGAGCCACCTTCTCTTATTCCACTTTCTTGGGGAATCATGACCACAAATGTAGGGAGGTTGCCACCTGCAACAGTTGAAAGTGGTTTGAGGATGCTGCCACATGTCAGTTTGCTCTCAACCCAATCTCCTCCACCAATTTGAGCAATAAACACTCTTTTGACAGCTCTCCTAAGCTGTTGTCTCCTGATTTATTTATTTATAAATAAAATATTCAGAATTTACATTAAATATCCTTTACCCCACCGGGTCATCAATTACAAATTAGCATAAAATTTAATCTATTGTTCCTTAAATAATATAAAATTGTTTTTGCAAAATTGGGGCATGTGACATACACACCCCCTTAAATTATAACATCATCCTCGATGTTATTTATTCCTTGTCCTCAGAATTTCCTTGGAACAGAATTGGATATGCATCCTGCATATGACTTTCCAATTCCCAGGTGGCTTCCTCTGGACTAAGGTGCTTCCATTGCACCTTCACCTGACCAACAGTGCGGTTTCGAAGTGTGATCTCCCTCCGCTCGAGGATACAGTCTAGTTCCACAAGAAAATATCCTTCTGGTTCCACCTGTACATCATTCCAGTTAACAATATGATTAGCATCATGAACATATTTCTTTAATACAAAAATGTGAAAAACATTATGAACTCTTAAATTCGGTGGTAAGGCTAATTGATAGGCTACCTGTCCAAAACTGGATAGTATTTCAAAAGGACCACAGTAACGAGGCGCTAGTTTTGCACAACTACCCAACCTCAGAGAGCTATTTTTGGGTCTCACATTGATGAACACATGTTCACCTACCTGAAACTCTTTTGGAGTTATTTTAAGGTCTCCTTGACTTTTCTCTTGATCTTGCGCAATTTTTAGATTACCTTGTACTTGCTTTACAATTTCTTCCATTTCTTTCAATAATTCAGGACCTAATATTAATTTGTCCACTGGATTACTCCAAGAGATAGGAGCGTTACACTTCCTTCCATGCTAGATTTTGAAAGGAGTAAATCTGGATGAAGATTGATAATTATTATTATAAGAAAATTCTACCAGGTGCAAATAATCCTCCCATTTACCTGGTTGATCCTTTACATATATTCTTAGTAAATCTTCCAGTACTTGGTTTACTCTTTCAGTTTGTCCATCAATTTGAGGATGGAACGAAGTACTAAAATTTAGTGTAGTATTTAATCCTTTAAACAGAGATTTCCAAAAGTTACCTGTAAATTTAGGGTCTCTATCTGAGATTATAACTTTCAATATCCCATGCAATTGGAAAATTTTATTTAAAAAGATATCAGCTATGTTTGCAGCTTTATACGTAGTTTTTACAGGTATAAAATGGGATTCTTTACTCAATTTGTCAACTACTACCATTATAGAATCATTTAAATTCTGATTTTTGGGAAGTCCAGTAACAAAATCAAGACTAATTATCTCCCATTTCTAGCTAGGAATGGGCAATGGATGAATAAATCTAGCTGGATGTTGATGTTCAATTTTTACTTGCTGACATTCAAAACACCTTGCGATATATTCTGCTAGTTCAGTCTTCATTTTTGGCCAAAAATATTCTTTTCTTAACATAGTTATAGTCTTCTGATAACCTGGATGGCCTGAGTATGGAGTTTTATGGATTTCATTTAAAATTAATAACTTAAGTTTAGGTACATTAGGTACATCCATTCTATCTTTATACAGTAAAATCCCTTTTTCATTCAAGCAGTACCCTTTACTTAAACTTTATGTTGGATTTTCTTTCTTTTTTGCTTGTAATTTTTGGTAAATTTCATCTTGTTCTAACCTTGCCTTAAGTTGTTCTTCCAAATCTGTTGTATAAGTGCTGATAACTATTGTAAAGTTTAGCCTTGCATTTCTACTTAATGCATCAGCAACTTTATTTTCTTTTCCTTTAATGTGCTGAATTTCAAAATCATACTCACTTAGAAAAGATAGCCACCTAGCTTGTCTAGCATTTAGGTTAGGTTGATCTAACAGATATTTTAGTCCTTTATTATCTGTCATTAGATTAAATTTTCTTCCAATTAAATGATGATTCCACATCTTTAGAGCATGTATGACAGCAGTTAATTCCAAGTCATAAGTTGCATAATTATTTTCATGAATTTTTAATTTCCTAGATTCGTAAGCGATAACATGCCTTTCTTGAGTCAACACTCCGCCTAAACTATCATTACAGGCATCAGTACATACTACAAAATCTTTATTTGGATCAGCTATTCTTAAAATAGGTGCACTGGTTAATAAAGTTTTTAACTTTTTAAAACTATCCTCGCACTTCTGTTTCCAATCAAATTTCTTTCCCTTCTTCTGCAAAGTGGTTATCGTATTTGTGATTCTCGAAAACCCTGTAATGAACCTCCGGTACTAACCGATAATTCCCATGAAGGATCGAACATCGGTTACATCTTTAGGAACTGACCAATATTCAATCGCCTTTATCTTTTCAAGATCCACCGAAATTCCTTCTTTATCCACCACATGACCTAAGTACTGGATTTTATCCTTGAAGAAGTCACATTTACTGAACTTTGAAAAGAGTTGATGATCTCATAACTCTTGCAAAACAATTTTAAAATGTTTATTATGCTCTTCTTCAGATTTCGAATAGATTAATATGTCATCAATAAACATGACCACAAACTTATCCAGATATTTATGCATTACATTATTCATTAAACACATAAAAATAGGTGGGGCGTTAGTAAGCCCGAATGGCATGACGACAAAATCATAATGGCCATATCGAGTCCTAAAAGATGTCTTAAAGATATCTTCATCATTAATCCTAACTTGGTGATATCCAGACCACAAATCAATTTTTGAAAACACCGTATCTGCACATAGTTGATCAAACAGATCATCTATGTGAGGCATCAGGTATCTATTTTTAATAGTCATCTTATTCAACAGAAGGTAATCTATGCAAAGTCATAGAGTTTCGTCCTTTTCTTTAATGAAGATGACAGGTGCCCCCCAGGGAGACACACTGGGTCGAATATATTTCTTATCAATAAGTTCATTTAATTGTGACTTAAGTTCATTAAGTTCAAGTATGTTCATCCAATAAGAGGCCTTTGAAATGGGTACTACACTAGGTACCAACTCAATGGTAAAATCTAGCTCCCTTTTCGGAGACAGTCCCAAAATCTCTTTCAAAAATACATCTGCATACTCTTTTAAAACTGGTATATCCTCAAATTTTAATTTATCTGTATTATTTAGATTTTCCTCATTATTTACTGTTACTGTATAAGCCTTAGAACCCTTGCTAACAACTCTATTAAGTTGCAGAGCATAAATCTACCCTACAGTTGTTTTTCTAGGGATTCCCTTTACACTTATTGATTTTCCATCATTATTTATACAAGTAAATGTTTTATCATAGCAGTTTGAGATCACCCCATGTTGCTCTAACCAATCCATACTAATGAGTATGTCATAAGAACCTAGAGGTAGTACATTAAGCTTTACAAAAGTTTCAAATTGATCCATAACTACTGCACAATTCTTTACAAAACTAATTACTTTCCTCTTTGCACTAGTAGCTAACTGAACCAAGCAAGAATTTACAAACTTTTCAATAGGAATTTTACATTGTTCTACCAAATAAGGTGAAATATAACTTAAAATAGCTCCTAGATCAATTAAAATAGCTATGGGTGTTTAGTTTATCTTACCTTCTACTTCCACCATGGAAGTTTGATAGTCTGGTTGTCGATTCTCCAAGGCTGCATTGATCCTGAGCATAGTCCTCGCTAAATCTTCCATAGTCATCTCCTCCTATATTGTATGGATATTACTGACAGTCTTTTTTCGATTAGGACAAACTGAGGCATAATGTGGGCCATTACACTCCCAGCACTTTATGGGTTCTTTTCATTAAATTTTTTTCATGTAATTACCATGATTATTAGTAGACTCTTTACTCTTTTGATTGTTCTGATTGTTCGGTGAATTATTCTTATTCCCTTGGAAATTCTTATTAGGAAAATTTTTGGCCTTATTATTTTTAGAATTCTGATTGGGCATAAACGCTTTTTTCTTTTGATCATAATTATTATTCTTTTTGGCCTTCCAATTAACCATACTCTCTTTTTTCCTATTCTGTTCATAACAGAAATTGGTTTTCCTCATAGCTTCTTCCAGATTTTTTGGATTGTCATACTCAATCCTATCATTTATGTGATAAGGTAGACAGCTAAGAAACCGTTGTACCTACGGTTTTTCATCCATGGGTATGGCACATACCTAAGCAGACTTAAAAACTTACTGTTCAAATCTTTCATAGTCATTGTACCTAGTTTAAGCTCATAGAATTTTTTAGCCTTTTCTTCATAGTACTATTCAGATAAAAATTTATTTTTAAAGTACTTCTTAAAGTTACTCCAATTTATGTTCTTCTCTCTTATTTCTTTCACTCTCTTTAAATCTTGCCACCATATATCAGCGTTCCCTGAAAGATTATAGATAGTCATTTTAGCCTTTAATTAGTTAGAATAGTTATAAATATGGAAGTACTTCTTCATCCCAGATAACCAGGATTTTGCTTCCTCCCCCTTTTTAGTTTCCCCATTAAATGTTGGCGTCTTAATCTTTTTAAACTCTCCATAAATTTCTTCATAAGGTTTATATTTTCTCTTTTTAGTATAATGGTTATCCTCACTACTATCACTAGTAGAATGAAAATTACGTTGATCACTAAATACTTCGGAAGATGAGCTGCTTTCATTTTTAGTCTGTTTAGTCTTTTTATACTTATGTTGATAACTTATATCTTCTAATTAATCTCTTTTTCCCATTCCCTTAGTATGAAATATTTCTGTTAGGATCTGATTCAGCTCCTCCTGAGCTCTCAGGAATCCTCTCATTTTCTTTTTTAAAAGATTCCATTTCAGATTTTAATTCTTTTACTATTTCTAAAAGTTATAAGGAATTAGTGGTTATGTCTTCTTGTATAGGTTCTCTTTGTAAGTTTTCTTGTTTATTAAAGGGATATTCCTCTTTCGCATATTCCTCCATTCTTTCCATGCCTGTTGTTAAACTCAGAAACAAATTTCTCTATTGAATAGCATTAAGAGAAAACAACATCAGCAAAATAATTTAAATTCACTATTTCATATAAGCAAGTTGAGATTCATCAAGGAATAGTGTTTTAACCTTGTGCTCTGATACCACATGTCATAACCCCAAAATTTCATAAAATGTCTGAATACACAGTTTACTAACTGCTAGCGGTTAGTTAAAAATGAAACAGTTTAACAATAGGTATTAATTAGTTTCATAATACAATAACTAATACAACTTTCATTTTCATAAGGTATAAGAGAATGACCTGCATCCATATTTCTTTTAGCTTTATTAACAATTTTACTTTTTGGCAAGTAGGTGAAATCTATCTTTGAAAACATGGGCTTACTTAGCATCATGCTAACGCAGATGGACTGCTAGTTCTTACAGGTTCAACATGTAACGATCGATCAAGTAGGAGTTTAATTCATAAGGTAGCAAGAAGTATTTCTGTTGCAAGTTAATATGCTAGTAACTAAACTGATTATTTTAAAGCAAGCTTTGATGAGGTAAATTAATTGTCTTCTGTAGACTTTGTTTCGAAGACAGTATTCAATGTTTAGTCATAAAGATTTTTAACGTTATCATACTAGCTAAACAAAGGATACTTACTGTGAGCTTAGAGCTCAAGTTCTTTGCCATACTATTACTTTTATTTTAACATGCTTATAACACTAATGTTATGTTTAAATGTACTGTCTTTTATTCATGAAAGTACTCATATCAATCTCGAAGGTAAATATTTCCAATAGAGTACATGATTCTATTTTGTCTCTATTTTTCTAGCCAAAAAAAATTATTCATCTGCTGTTTGTATGTACAAATGCTAAATATCAAGTTATAGACTTCAGTACTTAAATTATCACCTTGCTACATGTATTATTGTAACAATATACAATACCACATTATTTTATAATGTAGGAATCTAAATGTTACTTGCATCCTGTAGAGATCTTACTACTTGGAAATTTTCCATGACATTATAAATTTGGTTCTTGTAACTGGATACATCGTCTTAAGATGGAATACTACCTACCACCACTTTTATAAAGTTTAAATCATAGGTAAATACATTATCAATGTTATTCCTATAATTTATAAACCTTGTGCATGGTTTACACCATAGTAATATTACTATTATAATGTTGCCTCACTTATATTAAGTTGTAGTTTATATTAACTTCTATAGTAGATTTTACTACCTAGAACTTTTAATCTAACGTCCATATCAAGTGAAACATTATAACAAAGGTTCCTATACTAAGCTAGAACCCAGTAAGCACAATTGACTTTATAAATAATGATAAGATTCATTATTATTGTCATTGGCAAGTTGAGCATACAAAACATTATTTGTAAAAGTTTACACTAAGGTTGAGCCTTGTGATTGTTTATTTGACATGGTTTAAAATGCGTTTAATCTATAGTCAAATGACATATATTAATTAAAATCAATAACAACTAACCTTAAAATATCGATTACAAATGATATGTTTTAAGCTTCAAATAATATGTAATTATCATTGATTGCAAAAGATATGGTTTGAGCTTCAAATAATATGTAATTATTTTAAGTCGTTTTGCAAAGTAAACATATGAATTGTTATTTGGAATAGTTTATTCT
>LPNX011010322.1:170179-182288 GCA_001517045.1 Pseudotsuga menziesii
CATAATTGGTTTATTGATCATGGCAATAATTTGCTAATTGGAAACGTAGATTGACTATAGACAAGACCCTTGCATGGTTGAATGATTTGGAGGGCACGTGGTCTGCTCTCGTCCATGCATTGGTGACTTAAAAGACTGGAAAAACTTATTCACCTGTCATTTTTACTATGAGGGTTTTGCTGTCCTGCGGGATGCTCTATGTATTTTTCTTGGCGGCCATGAGAGGTTGTTCCTCTGCTTGCTTGCTCCGTAGCTTGTGTTTGTTGTTGTTGTAGTCTCATTACTCAGTCTTGGTCACTAGTCTTCATGGTTGTGAATCTTACTACGCGAGTGGTTAATTGTTTATGTGTTTGGCTCTCGGCCTGTCCATGGTTTCAGTTTTGTTTTTCCTTGAGGCTCATCATGGCATTGTGAAGATTTATCTTGTTGACATGGTATCTACTCCAGGGTCAGCCTAGGGGTTTGAATACTCCTATGTGTAAATTGGTAAAGCTGGTGACAGCTTCTTTGCTGCTCGTAAACTCTTCTTCTTACAGGTAAAGACAACTCGATTTTTAATATGAAAAAATCTTTGTTAATTTATTAATACAGTTAGGGTTTTAAGTTTAGAAGCTGAGATTTGTGCTAACTCTTAGTAATGTGCTCGTTATAGGAACCCATGGCAGCTCCAATATTCAGTGGAATGAAAACAACGGTCGGCTTCAATGGACTCGTGGCCCCAACCGGTAAGCCCTTATTTCAAATATGGGTTTTCCCCTACTTGCAATGAGGGTTGTTGAAGGAGAAACACGGTGCTTGGAAGTCTGTTTTGGTTTCTTCGTTAGTTAAGAGTTTTTAGTATGATGTTTACTCCAGTTTACTTTAAAACCCTTGATGTTTATGCTGGGTAATACCGGCCTTTGAGCCATGATGTGTATTTCTGTTTAGTTTTAACCTTACGGCCCGAGAATGTAATACAGTTGGTTATATAAAGAAAGACTTTGTAAATCTTGGAGTTCTGTCTTGTTTTTGCAGTGATTTTATTAACCTGTAATAATGTGTTACTTTACTATTTTAAAAGGTTTATTTTCAGAAAAAAGACTGTAAATAGTCCAATCATAAATCGTAGTCTTCTTATTAAGTTTACTTACACAGTTAACAATTGTAAATGGTTAAAACTTAAATAGATTAATTTATAATTGGATAAATTAGTTGTTAGGGTATCGACCCTCAGTTTTTTCTTTCACGGGTTATAAGCCTGTTTGTTAAATATGATTAGCTCCTAAATATGAAATAATTAGTTTTATTTCATTTAATATTTATATTTACATTTACTTTATTTACTATTCTGTAACTTAGAATTATTTAGAGCTCTGTAAAGAATAGAAAGATAACTCTGGAACTCTGTTTATTTCTTGTTAAATAAAGGGTTTATAAACATAACCCTAATCTAATTTTTATTGAGCAATAATTTTAAGATTTAGATAATAGGTTAAAAGATATACTATGTGGTTAATAACTTGTTTATATACTTAGCTATTATATTCTATAAAATATTATTTGTATCAGTATACTATTACTGCAACTCTAAGTAGGTTACTATTTGCTTTTCCTGCATTTTTATTTACTTACTCTAAGTAAAACAATAAACACAATTAAACCATAACACTGTTTTCATTATATTTTAAACATTGAAATAAATTATACTCTTCTATCTACAGATTCGAATCCTGTTAACTATTTTCATTCTCTTAAGAATTCTTTCATCTACTTAAAGCATTCTAACTGTGCTAGAGTACGACCTAGTCTCCAGGTGTGGAAAAACACAACTTTAGAAATTTATAATCTTTCTATTTCATTATTCTCTAAACTAGTTTCATTTCTAAACAATCTAATAAGAATACTAAATCTAACATTTCACAAACTCTGAACTTTTAACATTCATATAGAAGATAAACTAAGATTATTTAACTAAAAATAGTAAATTAAATAACATAGAACCTATTGAGGACAAGATGACAACATATTTAGGATGTCGTCCCTCCCTACCAATATCCTGGAGAGTGCTCAAACAACGCTTCCTCAGGACCCCCAAGCCTATTCTTGGTCTTCTTGGCTGAGAACTGGGTGGAAAATGCAACTGTAGAACCCTCAGTCAACTAACTAGTTCAATACCTCAATAAAACACTCTGCTCTTAGTAGTATGATATTCAGCTTAAAAGATGCAACTAGATAAAACAGTAGTTCCTCAAACACTTTCCATATTCCCCCTCCATTGAATTTCTCTAAATTACATTCATTCACCCTGAACGATCAATTCTCTAGAATGAGTAGCCTCAGATCTCTTCAATGGGAATTTTTATAAAGATGCCTAGGTCTTCTAGGTCAGTTTTCATTAATGGAGCCACCTGCTCTTATTCCACTTTCTTGGGGAATCATGACCACAAATGTAGGGAGTTTCCCACCTGCAACAGTTAGAAGTGGTTTGAGGATGCTGGCACATGTCAGTTTTCTCTCCACCCAGTCTCCTCCACCAATTTGACCAGTAAACACTCTTTTAACAGCTCTCCTAAGCTGTTGTCTCCTCATTTATTTATNTATACTTAACCCCACTGGGTCATCAATTACAACTTAGCATAAAATTTAACATATTGTTCCTTAAATAATATAAAATTGTTTTTGCAAAATTGGGCATGTGACATCTTAACTCAAGAAGGACATGTAATAGCGTATGAGTCCAGGAAACTTAAAATTCACGATAAAAATTACGCTAATTACGATTTCCATGATACATGCATTAAAGATGTGGCGCCATCACTTGATTGGGAGAAAATTTATTTTAATGACATATAATAAGGGTTTAAAGTATCTGTTGGATCAACCAAATTTAAAAGCAAGGAAAGCTAGGTGATTATCGTTCCTAAACAAATATGATTTTGATAACCAACATAGGAAATAGAAGGAAAACAAAGTAGTTGATGATTTGAGCTGAAATGTAAGATTAAATTTTATGTTAACAATCAGTACTTACAAAACATATTTAGAACATCACCTCAAAGGAGTAAAATTGGATGAAAATTACCAAAACTTGCAAGCTAAAATGTTAGAAAATGTAACTAAAAGTTTAAAAATAGGTTTTAGTCTAAATGAAAAAGGGTTAATACTTTATAAAAATAAATCGTATATACCTAACATACCTAAAGTGAAGTTGCTGATTTTAAATGAGATACATAAAAGTCATTATTTTGGACACCCTGGCTATCAAAAGACAAAACCATGTTACGAAAATATTACTTTTGGCCGAATTTGAAGAATGAGTTGGAATAATATATTGCTATATGTTTTGCCATGTCAATAGGTTAAGACTTAACATCAACTTCTAGCCAGTTTATTACATTTGTTACCAATTCCTAGCTGGAAATGGGAAATAATCAGCATTGATTTCATTACAGGTTTGCCTAAAAATCTGAACCAGAATGAATCTATAATGGTACTTCTTGAAAAATCAGTAATGAATCCCATTTTATACCAGTAAAGAAAACTCATAAGGCTTCTAATATTAGTGAATAATTTATGAAACAAATTTTTCGTTTGCATGGAATTCCAAAAGTTATCATTTCTAACAGGGACTCTAAATTCACAGGAAACTTTTGGAAATATTTATTTAAAGGTCTAAATACTACTCTAAATTTCAATACATATTTCACCCACAAATGGATGGACAGACATACAGGGTAAATCATATTTTGGAAGATATGTTAAGGATGTACATTAGAGAACAACCAAGTAAATCAGAGGAATACTTACACTTGGTTGATTTTGCATACAACAACCACTACCAAGCTTCATCAAAATTCAACCCGTTTGAAATTCTGTATGGCAGAAAATGCAATACTCCCATCTTATGGAGTAACCTCATTGACAGGTTAATACTATGACCTGAGTTATTAAAGGAAATGGAATTAACCGTGAAGCAAGTACAAGAAAATTTAAAGGTTGCACAAGACAGACAGAAGAGTCAAGCGAATATTAAACGAACTCAGAAAGAGTTCTAAATGGGAAAACATTTTTTCATGAAGGTAAAACCTTAAAAGAGTTCCTTAAAATTAGGGATTTTTGCTAATCTAGCACCCAGGTACTGTGGGCCTTTCAAAATATTTTCCATAGTTGGATTGGTGGAATACCAATTGGCCTTACAACCAAAGATTAAAGTTCATAATGTTTTTCATATTTCTGTTTTTAAAATATATGTACACAATGCTACTCATGTGATAAATTGGAATGATGTACAGGTGGAGACTGAAAGAGATTTTCTGGTGGAACCAGACTGTATCCTCGACAAGAGGGAAATCCTACTTCGTAATCACACCATTAGACAGGTGAAGGTGCAGTGGAAGCACCTTAGTCCAAGAGAAGCAACCTGGGAATTGGAGAGTAATATGTGGGAAGTATATCCAATTCTGTTCCAAGGAAGCTCTAAGGATGATGAATAAAGAAACATCGAGGATGATGTTGGACTAAAGGGGGGGTGTAAATCACGTACCCAAATTTCAATAACATTTTATGTTTAAGAAAACAATATATTTTATTTTATTGTAAAGTTTATGAATATTGACTAAGTGGGGCTAGGGATGACTATAATTAATTATGTTGAATATTTTATCACTTAATAAATAAAAGACGAGACAAATATCCTAAGGAGGTTGTTGAATGAGGGTCCACTGACCCACTAGGAGGAATAAACTAGGGTGAGAGTAAGCTGACACATGCCAGCATCCTCAATCACTTCCCTAATTTTGTGGTCATGTTCCCCCAAGAAAGTGGAATAGAGCATGTGGCTCATTAGTTGAAAAACTGACCAAAAATACCAAGGCATGGATATATCTATCTATCGAGTTCAGCAGGGGGCTGTTCATTTTTTACCTTGTGAAATTTATAAAGTTGAAAAAGGAGCAAAAGAGATTTGATGAGGGGAAATTTAGAAGTATTTGAGTCTTAAGACTGATTTCAGAACTAGTGCAGATTGATAGTTGAGTTCTTTACTGCTGAGGACAGAAGTACTACTGTTAAGTACTTCTGTTGAATTTCAGGGGTATTTAATCCCATTTCTTCACACAGTACAATTATCCTGGTGAATCAGTGGACATGCTCAGGGTTCCTAAGACAAGAATTTGAGTTATGTTCAAGAAAAGGTTGGGTGGAACAGGCTCCTTGGGTTGTTTGTCTCTTCTACAAATTACCGGGTTCCATTGTGTTATCTTATTTTATTTTTTTTAAGCAAATTATTGTAATGAAGCAGTCGTGTTTAGATTTCTTGTTAATGCTTCTAGATACTATGAATCTCCTGGTGGAATGCTTAAGTTTGCATTTAACTAGAAAATTTTACTTCTATATGATTATATGAATAAATGAACCTAGAATTAGAAATGATGGAATGATGTGTAAAATTTCCATTTTGTATTTTTTCACTCATCTTACGATGAAATACTCTAGTACAGAAGGATTGTTTAGCTGTAGATAGGAATAATTTTATATCTATAAAATGATATGAACTATTATCGAATTTTAGAGTTTCCATAGAGATAAATCAAAAATATTTTCCTCGGATAAGTTACCATCAATATTTTCAAGTAATCTAGTTCACTTTGGAAACTTTTTACTACTATTTTTCCAGCTATGAAATCATAAAAATCCATTTCTAGGACTTAAAAATTTTATACAAAAGCCTTTGAGAACTTTTTACACAGAGTCTTTCATACCAAGATTTCGTCACACAGTTATAAAAGTATGTGTATTATAATATAATAATAATTACTGTAATACAATCTATTTATTTACACTTAGTAAAGAAAATTCATTCTTTATTTTAATATTTTAATTCCTAAAATACAAACTTTATGACTCCAGTCACATTACAGTAAATAATGCACAGTTAAATGAATTACCAACTATTTTAGTTTTGTACTAACCTCAAACTGTTCTCCTTAAACATCTATCACTAAAGTTCATGTTGTTCACTCAAAAGACTATTTTTATTAGAATTATAATACCTATTGTATTATACTACATAAATTAAATACCTAGTAAACCAAGCTGTAAATAATCAAAACAACTCTATTATTATTAATTGTAAATTGTTTTGTTTTCAAAACCCTAATATATTAATGTAAACTTATATATCCATTCCAAAATCTATTAAGAATCAGGATAGATTACAACTCTTCCATATAAATAGACAAACTATCATAATTTAACAATGGTTTATACCCAAAATCGAAGTTATAAAGATAATCTAAATATCAAAACTTTTTAATAAAAGAAAAACCCTAGGATAATCCTTAACAAGTACAGTTTTTACAAATAGAATTTCAAACAATTACATTGGCCAATGGTTTAAACTAGTCACAGCAATAGAAGAGTTTACAGCCAAACGTTGTCTTAATAGAAATCTATTTTACCAAGCGTGACGCATTATACAATCTAAAAATACAAAAGGAAACCAAATGCTAAGAATATAATCACACTACAGCCGTAAGCTCTTCCTTTTAAAAACAAAAGAATTATAAAGAGAGTCTTCTTTTTAGCAAGCATTTAACTAAAAACAATCACCACATTGTTTAATATCAAAAACCTTAACATATTCATAGCCTCGACAAAGTTACAACTGTTGAGTAAAAGGGAAATAAATATCCCACATAATGTTTTTACATTATGAACAATGATTACAAAACCTTGTAATAGTAATATGTTTTACCCTAAATCGATATTACAAGAGTCATATCTCTTTGGTAAAACCATAAGGGTTATAACTAAGAATGGCCATACGGCCTCCATCACTAATCCAAAACAAAACAACAAATTTTCCATAAGTATTTATGAACACCGTAGTATCTTTAAACAAGAACCAGTGGTATCACCTCATACACACCAATGATGAAGGGTACCTCAGGGTTGGGACCGAGGCTCACTCGAGCCTATCGTGCTCATACCCTTCATCTCTTTGCATTCAAAACTTCCACTATATTTCTTCACCTACAACAAAAAACATTGAACTGTTAGTATATAGCCTCGTATAGATAATTAAATAAAAGAAATTGAGAATGCTTTGAGGATTCGATATAACTCACCAATTTTGCATGAAGCTCGAAGAAATGATAATGGCTAAGAACCCAAGGCTTACAACCTGTTAACGCCATGACCGATATCGAAGAATCAATAATGGATAAGAACCAAAGCTTACCACCTATTAACGCTAAGGCCAAGGTAAATATGATCTCTATTACAGAGAACCAAGGATACCGAAGGCCTGTTGGATTACTCCTCCTTCCAAAAAGAAACAATTGAATTGAAACCAAGTGATTTTTAGGGCAAAGATTTGAATGTCATTGCATAGGGTTTATCACCCAAAATTATTCATCAAACGAGCAACCAACACATGGTTTCCACTCATTTAGAAATTCTTTTGGCTATTTCTATAGTTTTGAACCTAGATGATAAACCCTGAAAAGTATGGGTTAAGAAATAAACAAATTATTATATGCATATTAAAACTTTGAACTAAGTTTATAGTATTATGTTATGCATGTTGAGGTTTTAGTTAGGTTGTAATGTCATTTTATGCATCGACTTCATGCTTAAAGTAGTTTTGGTGATATTTTATAGTTACTCTATAGATGCCAAGTTAATAACGATAATTTTAATTATTAGCTAAGTTTTAGAAGTAACATGGTTAAAGTTCATAATATTAAAATGTTGAGAATGTAGTCAAGCTCCTAGTACTACAAATAACAAAAAGCATGTTTCTATAATTATAAACCATCAATCATGTAATTATTTAGAACAAATAATCACGATACCAATTCCAGTTGCTACTTAGCTAGCTTAGACCTTGCTATAGGCCTGGAAACTCTTATGCTTCGATAATCTAGACATTAAATAGATTCGCCATGGTAGTTGAAGTTTAAATTCTAAAGAATTAAATTTAAGGATCTTTCCTCACTTACTCAATTAGTCTTCTGAGCCTTATTTTCTTACATCGTAAACCTGAAAGTAAGTTTTACTTGTAAATCCTGTACAAGCATCAGATCTGTGTTAGCTTTGAGAAAATCTAAGTAAGCCTTGGGATAACCTCAAGCCCCCCTTAAGTAAGAAAAGAAAATAACCATCAAAATCATACATATTCTTACGAACAAACCAATGATATGAATTCAATAATTTGAAACTCTTCAACTTCTAATAAAACTTTTATTCAAGAATGAAAAAACAAAACATATTGAGTACGATTAGTGGCATCTGAATTATAAGTTAGTAAGTAAATTATGTATCTTTTTAGTTACATTTAACCAAAGAGTATTAACTCCTAAGTTTCTCTTGATGTCTTATTTTCATATACAATTGGTTAACTAGACTAACGTTAATCATTAAACTAACATTCTGGCTACGATTTAACATTTAATATCACATAGAAAAGTTCTAAATTTTTGTGAATTTTTGGAGATGTCATAGGAGGACTAGAGGATATATTGTTGTATGAAAACATAAGAAGATCAGGCATCACAAATGTATCCACATGCCCAGAGATTTTCCCTATGCTGAGGTGATCAGCTGGATCTTACCTAGAGGAAATACAGCTACTATGATCATGTCAAACATCAAAGGAAAATATTTTCCTTCCTTCACCCCTGCATACATAGCCAATATTTTCAATCTACCTGCTTCATAAATTAGCATGACAGAGACTGGATAAATAGGTTGAGTTTGGATTACATCGAATGTGCAAAGCTGATGATGATAGTAAGGAAGCAATTCTTCCAGAAATCCTCTAGAGAATACGATACTACCAGCTTACGCACTCCCTACAGGCTTTATTTCTGATGCTCAATAAATTTTTGGCAAGGAAAAAGGGAAGTTCTACAATATGGGTTGGATCCCATTGATATATCATGTGGCCATGCAGGGTACTATTTTTAATTGGGTAGACATTGTATCAAACATTTTGTCTTCTTGTATAGCTGCAGCACTAGAAGGCCTGCTTCATAGAAATTCAGAATTTTACATGCGATCATATCTGATTGATTGTATCTTATGCCTGTACCCATTCCCCAAACTAAATCGTAGCTACAATGAAGCCAGTGACACCCATCTATAATGCATATCAGATCTTATGGAATAAAAAGTACCACAAATTTTACAAGCTTATTTGTGAATAATTTTTTATGCCGCTACACCAGTTGATCTTTCTCAAAGATTTCAAGTGTATGTCCAAGGGTGCACTAGAAGTTATAAGTGAATATGAAGATTATTTTTTCTCCAAAGAACGAACCTATCTAAGAGTGTATGGAGGAACCAAAGCCCCGTCACTACTGCCTAGGTATGCTACAGAGTACATAGTCCATAAGGAGGCAGTAAGACATATTTTTTGGATGGATTCAAAATTTTTATTTTTGACATGAAGAAGGCAATTTACCCACCAATTTCTTTTTGTTTTGGCAGCTACAAATTCTCAAAAGTAAAAAGCACACAAGACGTTGTAAAAAATCTAGAGAATTTTCACTTCAGTGAGAAGAGTTTTCATAGGAATGATTCCCAGGGGAAGTTTGTTGCACATTGTGCACTTGTAAAGGTGAATTTTGAATATTATGATCATTGGGACAAGGATGAGGATATTTACATAAATGTGTGCAATATCACTGCTTTGAATAAGCAGTTCAAAAATAAAATTACAACCACAGGAGGAAAAGGAAGAAGTAGCACTACATAACATTGGCAACAGAAGGAAGAAGCTGCTAAGTAGCGTGAAGAGGATTCCCGAAAGCTAGTAGAAGAAGCTGAAAAACTACTAGTTGAAGAGGCCCGGAGGGAAAATTTCTAAGAAGAATGACTTCAAAAGGAGCAGGAGGAAAGGATGCAAAGAGAATCAAAAGAAATATTGCATAAGGAAGTTGAACAAGAAGACAAGGAAATAAGGAGGAAACAACAAGAAGATAAATATAGAGAGAGTATGGAACAAGATGCTGCTTAGGATAATCCAATAGATCCTACCTCTACACTAGGAAACACAATGAAAGGAGTCCACCTTCCTCTTGTAGAGTTAGGATTTGTGCCTTTTACTCTGTCCAAGCATCTTGCAGTGGCATGCCTGGATATGGTATTCTTCGAACCAAAGAATAAAACCATTGTTCATAGATCAGAAAATACACTAAGAACTGATATCCGAACTAAGATAGTCATGCTAATTGAGAAAACTGTCATGCAAGACACCAACCAAGATCCGGCATTTTTGGCATCACTAACTGTTGCATTTGCTTAAGATAATGCTGAGAATGTTGGAAAATTGGTAGAAAATGTTTAACACTATAAAGAAAGAATGCATAAGATGAAAAATTCTTTAGTTCAAGAAAGAGGAGAGGGAGGAGAATTAAAGAGGAAACATGATCCAACTCTCTCTAAATTTGAAACACTCCAAAAGGCTTACCAAGTTTTAGAATCATAAAAGGACGCCCTAGTGCTTTCAAATACCATCGTTGAGGGAGAAAAGAAAGACTTTGAAAATAAGATTTCAAAATTAGAGGTGCAAAAAGATGCAACTAATAGACAAGCAGAAGATATTAGAGCCTGAGTAGGAGACCTAGAGGCACAAAATATCTCATTGGAAGATCAGCTTATAACAAAAAATGAAAGACAGCTTCACATCACTCCCTTCTGTTAACACCCAAAAATGGTTAACTACCTCATCTACCCCATTTCATGGCTCATTCATCCATTTGCCTACCATATTTCCCTGAAAATCCCACTAAAAAGCCTCCAAAAGGCCTAAAATGCCTCCAAAAGGCCATAAAACCATCTAAAAAGGATCCAAAAGGCCTAAAATGCCTCCACCCCTCATTTCACATCCACAATCATAAGCATCCTTCCTCTGCCGAAATTAAAATAGCAAAAATCCCCAAAAGGGAAGAAAAGGAATAAAAATAATGAGGAAAAAGGAGGAAAACCATAAAACAGCAAAAACCCTAAACAAGCTGCCCTAAACCACATGGTTTCCAAAAACCATGGGCTAGCATTCCACCACTAAAAAACTATAAATAAGTGGTGGAGACCCCTCATTTCACATCCACAATCATAAGCATCCTTCCTCTGCCGAAATTATTCTCGAAACCCTAGCTTACCATCAAGCTATTTTCACCATTGAGAACCTTTTTGGCCCATTTTCCACCACCGGAGAAGGAAAAAGAAGCAGCTTGGAGCTCGGAGCCACCGACATCGGATCAGCGCAACGGACTCCACCAACCTCCTCATTGGAGGTAATATCAATAAAAATCACTATTATACATTCCTTTACTGTTTTTACTTCATGTCATTTACTTTTTACGGCTTTGGCTTAGTTTTTATTTCCGTCTATTTTTGTTTACATTATTGAACTGCTACTAAGGATTCCAGATTCCTTAGTAGGTGCTCATCACCACAAGCTAGGGTGAAAACCCTAGCTACAGTTTTGGTGACTCCGCTGTCTTTTTTACTGTTCTTTTTTCCGTATTGTACTTTCGGCTGTCGTTTTCAGCCGCCGGAAACCGCGTTTTTTCCTTCCGCAACCGCGGCCCGACCGCGCATTTCAAGCCCTAACCCGCGACCAGTTCGCCGCTGTCAGTCTTTTTTCCTGCGCCCCGACCGCGTTTTCTCTGCCCACAGTCGCGATCCGACCGCGCCTGTTCATTACACAGGCGCACTCCGACCGCCGCTGTCAGCCCGAAACCCGCGACCTAGACCGCGCCTGTTCCCTTTAAACCCGCGATCTGCGCGCGACTGTCGCCTTCCAACCCGCGGTCCGACCGCGCGAGTCCGCCCCATACCCGCGGTCCACGAACAGTTTTTTGCCCTTGTTTCTGCGCCGAAACCCAGCTACTTTGCCTCCCTTTTTCCTGCACGTGCACAGCCATTTCTGTCCCTTGTTTACAGCATTGTTTAGAAAATTTTTAGCATTCTTGATTTCAAAAAAAAAAAAGTTTGCAAAGTTTTCAAAGTTTTTCATACATTGTTGTTGTTATTGAGTAACCATTGTGGATTCACAACCTCACATGCACACAATCTATCCCCTAATTCAAAGTGAGACCTAAAATCTATCTAACTCAACAAA
>LPNX011010322.1:189367-208283 GCA_001517045.1 Pseudotsuga menziesii
GGGAATCCACGTGCCTAATAGCCTAGAACTACTTGCATCCATGTGCAGTATCCACATAGAACAAATCATAAAGCGCATCCACGTGCGTACAAATGAAACCACATCATCAAAAAATGTGCATCCACGTGCATATATATATATACAAGTCACAAAATAAATGATCAGAATAGTACATGCTCTGCGTACCCCAGTACTCAGCTATACCAAAAATATGTATGTACATCCCTCAAAACTCATACAATACAAGCCGCAGCTACAAAAAACCAGGGAGCACCCCCTGCTCTCCCTAGTGGGAATCATATCCCGGATCACTCTCTGTGTCAGCTGCCTCTGACTCCTCCTCCCGCTCCTCCTCGGATGAGTCCTCCGCTCGCCTGGGCCTCGGTACCCGTGCTCGTGCCCTCTCCGCTAAGAGCGCCACCCCGAACGCTATCCCTCTAAAATCCCGAGGTGCCTGCCTACAATCCCGACGTACATCTCGCGGAAGGTCTTCCCACCCCGCATCGCTAACTCCTGTCAGTAGCCGCTCTAGCAGCATCCGTACCGACTCGAGCGCCCCATCCGCATCCCGCCGATGCACCGGACCCCGCCCGGGCAAAGCCGGCACTGCCACTATCCCTCGCCGCGCCACATGCCCTGGCGGCGGCTGCGGGCCCACATCTGCAAATCAACCAATTGTCAGTAACTATATATCAAACATACATCATACATAACATAAAAAACTGGACAGCACAATCCAAATGATACATACCATCTGGGCCCCATGCCTGTCCGGGTGGACGGGGCGCATCTGGATCCCCCGTGTAATCCATGCCCCTGTAAGGAAAGTCCTCCAGCGTCAGTGGCAACTGGAGCCACTGCATGTACAACTCATCCGTAAAAAATCGGCCCACATCACCACCACCTCGGCGGCGCATCATCTCCCCCCACCGAATCATATGAGGCTCCCTCACGCCTCCTGCCCTAACCGGCACCCGCGGCCGCAGTGTGGGGACCCTCTCCATAAAGAAGGTGCACAAGAATGACCCAAAGCAGAACCCCTTGCCAGCTTCCTTCGCTGCGGTCAGCTGTCGCTGAACGCAGGTCAAGAACATCTGACCCCATGCAAAATACGTCCCCTCCAGTGTACGCTCCACAAGCTGCATCTGCCCCCCAGACACCTTCTCAGGTGCCTGAGAGCCGAAGATCCGCACTATACATGCGGCCGTCACTCGAACCACTGGCTCCCGTAAGTCGCCAACTAGGAGTGCATTCCGATGCACCCACGCCTCAGCCCCACAGAACCGCACTGCCATCTCCACAATATCAAGATCCGCAGACCCCCGCGGCTGGGTATCTGCCACCCTCCCTAGACAGGGCAACCCTGTTAGAAAATAGACATCCGTAAGGGTGAGGTCCACCCTCTCCCCCTGTACTTGGAACGCCAATGAATCTGGCTCCCAGAAGCTCACTAAGCGGTTCAGCAGCAACCCTGCTGACCGAATCATTGGAATCTCAGCAAACTTCAATAGGCCGAATATCCCAAGCATCGAACGCACGCGCCGGTCCTCTCGGATAATATCTACCAGCTCCCCTGGCATCTCTCGCTCTCTCCATACTGTGCGTGGCATCCTGTCAATCACACAACAAAACCTCATCAGACTCATGTTCAATCAATCGACATTTTCACCATTCCCAAACTACTCTAGACACACAAAATAGTCGCGGTCCAAACCGCGGCTGTGCAGCCTACAGTCGCGATCCAAACCGCGACTGTGCAGCGGACAGTCGCGGTAAATCAACGAGTCAAGGAAGCCCAAAAAAAAGGGGTAGTCCAAAAGTAATTTTGTAAAAGTGTATAAATAGGAGTAGAGGGCAGTTTAGAAAGGACTTTTCACTGGTGCAAACATGTTGTTCTTTGTATGAAGAATTATTTCTTTCATGAATAAAGGAGAACCAAATCTTTTGGAGGAAGAACTATACAAGTTTCAAATGGATTGTGTGGAATGTTGAATGCTGAACTATTTATGTTTTAGCTTGTTATACAGCTATGAGATCATTCTAACTTAATGAACTATTTATGCAATTATGAATGATTTTACTTTATGTTAGAAATATTATGCATATAATGAGTAATGAATGTTTAAACGGTATAGAGATATCTTGTTTATATTTTCTTTTGTGATCATGTATAAATAATTTATACAGCTACCTATAGGATTCCACATGCAACATTACAGTACATTACTCAATTAGAGATTAACATTGCTCCCCTAGGGGATAGATAGAGTAGTTGTTTTTCTTTTGGTGATTGAGGAGCAATTTATTCATGTTAGGAGAGAGGTAAGACCCTTCGTAGCTCATAGCTTGTAGCTCACTTACGAGGTTCTTGTTTCTCAATCACCTACATTTAATTGAGGAACTTGCATTTCATCCCTTAAAACATAAAATACATAAACAGTGGACTGAGACACAACCAGTAAAACGAACTTAAAATAATTTAGTTCTATGGTAGTCGGGGCACTAACTGGACGTATTCCCCATTCCAAACAATGAGTAATATAGTTGGGATTTCTTGCAGGAGAGAATCCCTACTGTCGGTACCTAGGTTTTTCCAAGAATCAAAGGGTATTGAATACTATCTTACTAACATATTTTTATTTAATCCTGATTTTGTGATAACCAGATCACAAATATAACTTGGAGAATATTTGAGCTTCCCCTACACGATCAAAACAAATTCTTAATCTAAGGAAAAAGAAACTTGTTCTCAGTGGTTACTTTGTTTAGTTGTTTGTAGTCTATGCAAAGTCTTAGAGTCCCATCCCTTTTCTTAGCAAATAAAAATGGTGCTCCCTAAGAGGACACACTGGGTCTAATGTAACCCTTATCTAGTAGTTCTTGTAACTGAATTTTTAATTGAATTAACTCAGGGATGCTCATATGATAAGGTATCATAGATACCAGTGCAGAAATAGGCACATTCTCAATGGAAAAATTTATTTCACGTTGACGAGGTAGTCGTGGTATCTCTTCTAGAAACACATCCATAAACTCACTTAATAATGTGTGGTTTTTTACTTCTGTTTGAACTTCGTTAAGGAGAAGTTATGTGACTTTCATTGTGTACATATTACAACCCTTTCTCATACATTTCTTTAATTGCATGGCAGAGATTTGTCCTAAGGAGATAGGTTTACTGACACCTTCTACCTTCCTAACAGCTAAATCCTCAGCCACACAAGTAAATTTTTTACTACAACAATTCAATATGAATTTATAATTTGCTAACCATTCCATGCCAACATTCATGTCATAAGACCCTCGGGGAAAAATATTCATATTAATCCTAGTCAGATGATCTAGTATTTTAACTTCACAATCAACAACAAATTTGGTTACCTTTATTTTTCTCCAGTGGCCAGTTGGAATGACCAGGGTTTTGCGTGCCTTATCTAGGCGAGCTGGAAATTATCCATAATTTTGGGTGTGATTTAGGTTAAAGTAGCAACTCGATTAATTAATATATAAATTCTTTTGTTAGAAATAATACCTTCAATATCAATAATTGTAGATGGATGATCTGCTTGTCGATTTTCCAAGGTTGTGTTAATTTGGTGGAAACGTTTTCCAACTTCCTCAACAGTGGAAGATTCTTGCAGATTGTGAAAAACATTATTGGATTGGTTGAACATTGGTAATTTTCTTCTTAAATGGGGATCTCCACGTTCCCATCAATTGAGGGTTTCTTTAGGCATTCCAACAGCCCGTATAGGTCCAAAGTTCATAGCTTTATCCTTTTTCTTTTGAATTTGTTCATTTCTACTGAAGGTACTTCCTTGAGGGTTCCTCGCCATGTTTCTAAATGATGGGGGCTGGAATACCTTATTACAATGGATAAAATTTTCATGTTTCTTCTCCTTCCATACTTTGGAGAGGTCATTCCTTTTTTTGTATTGTTCAAAGCAAAAACTTTCCTTTCTTAATACTTTATCCAAATTTTTGGGATTGTCAAATTCGATCTGGTCCTTATATGATTGTAGCAGGTAGTTAAAGAATAGTTGGATATTCACCTTTTGTTCCTTAATGTAAGCCACAAAGAGCAGCATATCCCAAAACTTGTTGATGAGGTCTTCCACAGTCATCGGGATGAGTTTTAATACATAAAACTCCTTTGCCTTTCTTTCGTAGTAGCTCTCTAACGAATACTGTGTATTGAAGAATTTCTTGAACTATGGCCATTCTTGGTTCTTCTCCTTTAACCCATGGGAAATATTTACATATTTCCAGAAGATGTTGTCCTTTCCCTTCAGGTTGTAAACTTCCATCCTCACCTTCATATTGCTAGAATAATTGTAAATTTGAAAGTACTTTTTGATGTCCAACAGCCAAGCCTTTGCTTCTTCTCTATTCTTCAATTCTCCATAGAAGTTGGTTGGTTTGATTTTATTAAATACCCCTCCATATGATCGATTTTACTTTTCCCGCTCGAATTAACTTGGTTCTCATATTTTTGTGTATTGTTGGAGGAGATGTCGTCTCTTTCAGCACTTTCCCCAACTTCTTGGTCCCTTCTTTCTTGGAATTTTCCCCCATTGTTTTTCTCTTGCAAACTCTATAGTAATATCTCATTTATCCCCTGCTGCTTCTCGTGAGCCTTCTTTAGTTGTTTAGTATACGCTTTAAAGCTTTGAATTCATAATCAGATTCCTCATCATCTCTGATACTTGACTAGATTTAGAGTGGTTTGGTTCTGGTTGAATTGAGCATGGTGTTGGTGCACCTTCTTCGGGTCGATCCACAACTTCAACTTCTAAATCCATTGATGTACCCTGTAACAAAACAATTTTTCAAGTATACAAAAAATTCCACACACAATTGTTATGGTTAGAACAAAGTTTCTATAATTCGGTAGAATTAGATTTTCCCAAAAGGCGACAGGGTTGAAACCTGTAGATCTGATACCATATGTAACATACCTAAATAACCTACTAAAATGCATATAAAAAAAGAATATTTCACATAAAACATGGGCCATGAACCTACTTTCAACATCCATTCTTAAAGTTAATTGTTTCCAAAATGTTCCTTCCGCATTTAAACATTCCCTTCCGCAAATACGCTTCCTTCATGCAGAATGTGGATTGCGAAAAACACTTAATTCCTATATAACCTTACCCTTCCGCAGATCTTCTCCCGCGGAGAAGATTGCAGATTATGGAAATTCTTGATTAATTATTAATTTCCTTACAAAATCCCATCTCCTGTGACTCTTGTGAGTTGTTGACAATAAGCGGCGTCGAATATCAACCGTCAATCCTTAGGTGGATTCACGCAAAAAATCCTTTATCAATTCCCAGGATTTCCTTTCAAAAATCTTGGTTCTGCGTCTCTTATGAGTCGTTAATCTATTGCAGTGTTGAACCTCCACTGTAGATCTTCTGGTGGGACAATGATTAATCATTTCCACTTTTCACAATGCGGATTGTGGAAACCCTTATATGTTAACAATTTTCCTTTCCGCAATGTAGATTGCAAATTGCAGAAACCTTTATATTTCCACAGTTAATATTTCCTCTTTCTACATTATACAATATGGATTGTGGAAACTTTAATATTTTTAGCAATTTTTTTCCTTTCCGCATTCCACAATATTGATTGCGGATTGTGGAAAACTTAACATTTTAATAGTTTTTCCTTTCTTCTTCCACATCCAGCAATGTAGATTGCGAATTGCGGAAACCTTAACATTTTAACATTTTTTTGCTTTCCTCTTTCTGCATTCCACAATGTAGATTGTGGGAACCTTAACATTCTACAATTTTTCATTCGCTTTTTGCATTCTGCAATGCATATTGCGGATTGTGGATTGCGGATTGAGTTGTGACTACTGATAGAATGTTCATCTCATCATTTGTTGCACCATACTTTGGGTTTCGTTCTTCTACATTATCATGATTAAGTTCATCTTTAACACTTTTATTTTCATCATTGCATTCTTCTACCAGCATAGATCCAAATCCCAGGCTCTATCATGCGCTGAGAGGGATCAAATCTTTGGAGGTGCAGACCTCTTCTTAAGTATTGCACTCAACTATCAGCTTTAATGTGATTCAGACCAAAAGGCACATTTTTTTATTTAAGGTCCACAAATAATATTTTTATTATTAATATTTAATACTATTTATGGTTGTATATAATATTTTTATTTTGTTAGGAAAAAACATTAAAACATTTCCCCCATACATAGTTTTAAAACCATGTGCAAGGCCCTCCTAAAATCACGGGTTGTTTAGGAGGCCTTGCACATGGTATTAAAACCATTTGCAACTACCTCCTAAACCATGTACAACAAAACCATGGGTTGTTTAGGAGGCCTTGCACATGGCTTTAAAACCATTTGTAAGGCCCTCCTAAACCATGTACAGTAAAACCATGGGATTTTAAGAGGCCTTGCACATGGTTTTAAAACCATGTGCATGACCAACATTTTTTTTGCGGATAATTCAATTTTTTATTATTTTGTTAAATAGAAACATTACAACATCTCCCCTATATTGTGTTGTTTTTCTCAGGGACATTTTTTATGGCAGATAATTAAATTTTTTATTATTTTGTTAAGTAGGAACATTACAACATCTCACTCATATTAGATTGTTTTTGTGGCCGACATTTATTTTGGAAGATAATTAAAAGTTTTGTTTTTTATAGCCAACATCTATGTAACGTTACGCAACATTACAACGTTACATAACGTTACAAAATCTCCCCCATACTGGGCTGTAGAGCGCCTCTCGGCGCAACAACTTCAATTCTCTCATAATTGTCATTAACTTTGACTTTATCGATTTCATTGAGTTCTACAAAAACATCATTTTCTTTACAATTGATATTGACATTGTGATTGTCAATATCATCTTGATATTTCATATATGTGTCTTCTACTTCTTTTGTTTCATCGTCCTTGTTATCCTCTTTCTTAACAAGCCCTTATTCTAGAATTTCAGTAAAAATTTTTATAGATTTTTCAGTTGACGTATTAATGTGCCTTGCTTCCCTACCTTGTAACAAGCCACAAGAAATTTTCGGTAGGCACGCATACTTTTTATTAAGTATCGCAGTTTGAATTTTGTAGTTGAGATGTATTTCTTACCCCACTTGGTGCCTGGTGGTATGGATATTTTGTGAGAAGAAGTATAAGGAGTCGGTCGTCAAGGCTTCATTTCCTTCCTGGGGGTAGTTGTGATTTTATATTCATACCTACTTGAATACGTAAGAGTCGCAACAATCTCTTGTTCCTCTTGACTTGGTAACTCAAGAGTCATAGTTACTTCTTCTATCAAGGGTGTAGATCCCAACACTTCTTGACCTGAGAACTTGGAAGTTGTAACATCTTCTTCTTTTATGGTTGTAGTCCCTTCTTTTTTCATGAGTGTCAATGCAGACCCAAGCTCTTCTCGACCTAAGAACTTGGGAGTCGACATAGATTGTTCCTTTATGATAGGAATCCCTTCCTCTAACATGAGTGTTGATGAAGAGGCCATCTCTATTCATCTCGCACACTCGAAAGTCACAACAGCTTTTTTCGCCTTCCTTTCCTTCCTGGGGGTAGTAACGATTTTATGTTCACCCATACTTGAATACGTAGGATTCGCAGTAGTTCCTTGTTCCTCTTGACTTGATAACTTGAGAGTCACAGTCACTTATTTTGTTGAGGCTATAGATCTGAGCACTTATTGACCTCAAAACTCGGAAGTTGTAACATATTCTTCTTATATGGTCATAGTCTCTTCTTTTGCCATGAGTGTCGATGTAGACCCCATCTCTGCTTGATCTGAGAATTCAAAAGTCGCAATGGCTTCTTCCTTTATGGTTGTAGACCCTTCTTCTTACATAAGTGTTGCAGCAGTTTTGAGTTGTACTTCATCAATATGATCTAATGCCTCTTCCTCCTTCAGTTGACATGAGTGGGATGTGTGTGCCACTGGATTTTCTTTCTCTACATGATTCTTAAGTTCTTCTTTTGGCCGTTGTATTATCAACATTTGTAGTTCTTCAACTAATTCTTTTATATCTTCATGAAGAACTTGCATTGTGGTGTTGATATCTGATATTTTTACTTCAATCTCTGCAGGTTTTATTTGTTTAATATCCCATTTAAAGTCTTTTTTAACTTCTTGGGTTGGTTTATATCAGTTGAAAAATCCATAAAGGCCTTCATTTAAGACCATATTGTCTTACACAAAATCTTCCTTTTTTTATAATAATAATTATTTATTAATATTATTATTGTTTTTAAACTATATAATTTAATATATAGCTTTATATATATATATATATATATATATATATATTATAATAATAATAAATATTAATTTTTTTAATTTTATTATAAAATTTGTATAATAAAATGTTAGTAAAAATAATATTTTAAATATTATATAAACTTATTATAATATTTTTTTGAAGAATTTTTTTTTTTTAGGGTTGTCATGGAGTGGCGGCCACTTGCATCGGTGAGGAGGCCGAATTGTGAACGTGGACATGCGAGGAGGAGGAGGTGGTTGTGCACAAGGAACTGTGTGAGGGGAGAGATGTGGAAAGAGGTGGAGGAGACACGAATGAGAGCAACGCCGAGGGGAGTAGTGGGGTTAAGTAAGGGCATGAGGGTGCGATGAAGTGGTATATTGGTGGGGATGAAAAACAAGCGACCGCGTGGAAGAGAGAGATCGCATGGGTGGTGTGCGTAGAGGTGGAAAGCTGGAAGAGACTGAGCAGCGATCGGGAAGGTGGATGTATGCAAGATAGGAGCTGGTGCAGATGGAAGTGAGGGTGTGTACAAACGGTGGTGGATTTGGAGTGTGAGAAACAAGGTGTGGATATAGGATGGTATGGACAACTGGAGGAGGGGAAGGGCAGGAAGTGAGAGAAGGGATATGGGAAACAGCGAGAGCAGGTAGGGGAAGAGAGATGACAAAGAGAAGATAAAATAAATGGGGAGAAGGTGGATGCAACAGTGAAGTGGAATGGAAATGGAGTGCAGCGTGGGTGATGTGTTAAGGAGAAGCTAGGGGGAGAAGCACAAAGTGGGGTAAGGGGTATGTAAGGGAAGGAATTTGTGGGGGTATGAGAAGTGGCCGGAAAAAAAAAGAGTGGGCATGCGTAGGAGAGAGGGTATGATAGCAGTGAGGAGGAAAGTAATTGGAAGTATGGAATGGGGCACGTGGTGAATGAAGGAGAAAGAACTCAGGAGAGAACGTAGAGAGAGTGCAGCAATGGGGAGTAGTGGGAAGAGCGTGTTGTGATTACAATTGGGTTTGAATGAGGGAGAGATACCACTTGAAAGGGTTTATACTTACATAATTATCAGAATTGATAATATATATTATCGAATTGATAATTATTACATTGACATGATTACATTTATATGGAATCTAACCTATGAATATTACATACCTCAATCAAAACTATTCTTCCCTTGCTTTCCAAGATGAAATGGATGTAAAGCAAAACTTTCTAATTGGTTTAAGAGAAGAGGAAGTGTATATTAAACAACCTCCAGGTTTTCAAACACATAACAAGAAAACACGTGTGTGTCGATTGAAGAAAGGATTATATGGATTGAAGAAAGTGCCTAGAGCATGGTACAAAAGAATTGGTGGCTTCCTGATGAGCTTGGGATTTACCAAATGTAAAGAAGATTCAAACATTTACTATAAGGTTGTAGATAATGGGATCATGATATTACTATTGTATGTAGAAGATTTATTTTGTACAAGACAAGGCAATCTCATTAGTGAATGAAATAAGAAGCTTGCAACAAATTTTGAGATGAAAAACCATGGTATGATGCATTACTGACTAGGTATCGAAGTATGGAAGCTCCCAGATGAGATTTTTCTAAACCGAGGAAAATATGTAGTTGATATCCTAAAAAGATTTGGGATGTTGTATTATAAGGAAATGAGCACTCCGATGGTGACTAACTAGAAGCCCATGAATGGTGACTCTTCAAAAAGAGTAGATGTCACACTATACATGTTGAAAAAACCCACCAACAAATCCTCGTTGACAGGCGTTCTCACTATGTCAACACCCAACCAGTACAATCTCCCTAAGCACCAACCCAGACAGGTTTTACCCTTCCCAGCAACATCCGCAGAGTGGATGAAGTCTCACCCGAGATGTTCAAGGGAGATCTGTCGAAACTGAGTTTTCGACAGTGAGTACGGAGAATATGGGGATCTGACGGGGAGACAACATGACTATTGGATCCAAAACTATGCATTTGACACTAACTCATTTGCATAACTACAGATTGCATCATACAGCAACATCATTCATAAAAAAATCCAACCTCATAATGCAACAAAACTATAACAAACTTAACACAGATATCATCAACATCAGTATAGCAGGAATAGAATAAACCCCAACGACATTAGAACAAATCACAACATCATAATAGAAATAGATCACCGCAGCAATAGAACAAAATAGATCGTAACATAGAGAACAGTTAAACAAAAGACAATATTTATGCATCAACCATCATAAATATTAACTATGCACAAAAGATCCAAAACCAGAAAATTCTTCTCCAAAACCGCAGGTTGAATACATCAGAAAATAACATAGATAGATCGCAGATCCAACAGAAAATTCTTCAAAACTAGATTGCACTAGATCTCATGCGATACTCATAAGGTTTTCAATCAAAAACCCAAGCCATCATCATATCTCTCAATATATCTATTTAATTGCAAAACTAGATCTATAAATAGGCTTGCACCTTTAGATTGAAGGTCCACTTCTAACTAACGTATAACCGATAATGACCTATTGTGACAAAACTTGGTCCAATAATATATAAAATATTCAAAACAGTTATTTTTCTGCCCATCGTATTGATCTAGCCTTGTGTGGTACCACGTGAGCTTGCGCAGCTGTCGACATGCTACACATCTCACTTACCAAAACTCCTGCCAACAGAAACCCAACATAGTATTGTGGCTCGTCCCCTAGCCACATTAGGTTGACAGGGTGTATGCTGACATTCATGCTTTAAAATATTCAAATTGCTACACAATCTCACAAACCTAAAGCTAGACTTTGTTTGCAATACTATGACAATTAGTCAAAGCCTGCTGCACTAGGTGCTCTTCTCTGGCCTTGTCATCAACCATGTATCGATTCTCCTACATTGCCTGTAGTGTGACGATTGCTTTAACCACCAACTGTCTACCAATATATTGAAATTCATCGAGCTGAGCGCAGTGCTTTTGCTGGTGTTCCTAGGCATGGGTGGCTCACTCCTGAAGATCCTTCAATTGCTCAGCATGTGTGAACTATCCCATCAGTGGCATTGCCCGCAGTGATGTCTTCAAGGTCATCAGTTGACCTTCGACTTATTACACTTGCGTATTCAGATGATCAAGCTGCTCATCCTAAACAATGCTCTACCAAAACTGCATTGTTGCCTCCATAATGGTCTTAGCCTCTTGCTGCATGCTTTCAAACTGAGTCACAATTTCTTCAATGGAATCCTTCCTTTCTGCAACCTGCTCTGGCGGTGTTGTAGTTTGTACCAAAGCATTAAGTATTAAGTTGGTATCTTGAATATGGACAATAGTTTTCCCCAATCGCTTGGCCTTTTCTATGGGGATGAGCTCAGTCGTTCTCTCAAAAATGTGCTAGAAAGGCCTCAGAAATAGATTGCTCAAATTCGTCACATCTGGTACACATATGCACTTGCTCAACAATCAGGCGATTTTGCACCTTCTTCAGCTCAGAGATCTCCTCAGCATCCTTTTGTTGTAGCTCATCCTGCATCACCTTCAAGGCATATATCTCCCGCACTTTTTCTTCTACCAGCTGCACCCAGACTAATGCAGCTCCTCTCCCTCTTTCTACAGCTTCTCAACTGCACTCTGTGACTATACATATCCCTTAGTCAGCTCTTTATTTTAGTCTTCCAATTCTAGGGTGGTGAGGTGTTGCAACTCCACCAACGCCATAGAAGATAACTTGTTCAAATTCAAAGCCACACTCTGGATCGGTCGCAGCAACTAGCGGACTTCCTCATTTCTCGTGTCTATCACAGTCAAGGGAAATTGCACATTCCTAGGCCGGGGCTCAGTGATTATCGATGGGATATCCTGAATCATAGGTCTCGCAGATGTTTTCCTAGAAAACATATCAAAAATGGAATTTATTCTATCTCTTATTACACTGAATTCTTCATGTTTTGACTCCCGGATTGCCTGTGTCGCAGCCTCAGAGGAATTAGTGACTGCTTTAATGAGCCATTGCAGTTGGCCTTCCACCCCCAACCGAATACCACTTCCTGCATCATATACCTAGTACCATTTGGTGCGAGTCTCCTCCTACATGCTTTGTGCTACATCCTTAGGGTCCGTCAATGACTCATTGTCAGAGTCATTAATACTCAGCTCCTTCTGGGCAGGTTCTTGTCATGGCATCAGGTGGCGGCTCCTTAGAGAAATCCTCCTGATTCACCGGGTTGCACCATTCCACTGGCCAATATTGAACAATAGCATCTAAGTCTTCCATTGTGACTTTGTAATCCAAAGGTAACCACTGCCATTCAGGGTCCCACTACGCCTGAATTTAGATAGAGTGGGGCCTGATGGAGAACTGAATAAGTTGTTGATACTTGGCCACTGCATAAGAAGATACTCGGGGAACAGTGATGGTTGCGGCCTGCAACACTTCCTAGTAGACCCAAAAATGAATGTCACAGTCCTCCTGTCGACTAGGCTCTTCAACACACCATAAGTTTTGATATTGTGTGCCTCTTCACACCTTTTCTGCATCAATTGTCATTAGTTGATAGTCTTCAGATTCCATCCAGGAAATGAGTGCAATAATAATCAACAACAAACTATATGAAAATGGCCACCTGGTCTAAGCAGCAAGAGCATATTCTAGCAACTGGTTCAGCAAAAACAAAGACCAAATAATTTGCACCCCCTTAGCACACTTCTGGGCACATGCAACAACGTCAGAGTTACATTGGACCGGTCGATTTCCTCGAACAACCATTTTCACCAGAATCCTTGCACTGATGTGAACCACTTGCGAATTAATTCTATTGATTCGATAAGCACAGCCATCACGTTGTAAGCTAAAGTGCTCCTTCAGCTGCTTGGCAATATTTTTGTCAATATCACTCCTGTAGATATACTGCGTCGGATCTTCCTCGGCCTTCACCAATCTTGTGATGCTCGCAATTAAATCTACTGTAACAGGGATGGGTGTATTCAACCAAAGTGTCCCCCAATGAAAACAAGCTAGCAGTTGCTTAACACACGCATTGGATTCATTCAGTCGCCCAAAATGAGGCATATTGATGAGCCCCAACAATCCAGATTGGTCTAACCCACTCTCCCAAGGTTGAGGAATCCGCCAAATGGGGGCACTAGGCACCGTCGAGACTGACTTGTAGGGATCATTACGGACATCTTTGAGTAACAGAAATTCATGGTCTTCGAATTTCAACCTGATCAAAGCAGGGATGATGTAGACCGAGCACTTCATCCCTTCCGGTAGTGGCAACAATTTTGGTGGATACTTCTAACTTTTTCTCGGCTTCCTCGGCTTTTCTCCTGGATGCGTAGGAGAAACATATCCCAAAATATCATGAACAAAGATTCCCCTAGGTGCCATAGACATAATAGCTCCCAAGCTCGACAACCCCGTCTATGCAGTTTCTTCTCCATGCACTCTCGCCAACATGCTGATTTGCCTCTTTTGTGGCAACGTGGAACTGGGCTTCTGAGCTTGCTACTTCCTCTTGGGGATAGATGATGAGCCAACTGGCATGCTCATGACTTCTTCTTCGATATCTGTGGGACGAATAGGGGACTCCAACTCACTTTAAATCTCAATGGTGTTGAGGTTGGTCAGCATACCTCATGCCCCAAACCTTAAAATGCACTCAACAACTCGAACCTTCAATGCTGCAATGCACTCAAAAGTTCACAACGCACTGCACAATTCACACTTAGCTTTAACATGCTTCTCATTCAACTAAACAATGCCATCCTCCTACATCCCGCGCTCTTTTTATATACACTTCCAATTCAAACTCATCATTTCCAAATATACAATCCTCATTATGATGAACTCTCATAGTAATGACACCAAATCCGCTAGCAATCCTACTCCTCTTATGGTTGGATCATTCATTAATGCACGTCGCTTCAACAAGCACCTCCAACCAATTGTTTTAACTACTTTCATTTATAACTTGATTTGACCAACCCACATTCGTGTAACTATCGCAAGTGGTCAACCATTCATTGCTACAAACTCTAACCTTGCGTAGCCTCTTCCCCTAGGCTCGCCTCGCTGCTCTGAAACAAAATCTTCATTTTTTTTCACAGCACCTCAAGCAGTGCACATCGTTGGCCCCAACCTATAGGGCTTCAAGCGACTCCCATTGACGAACGTTAGCAATATCGTACCATCTAATTGTTGTAACTGAACTGCACCTCCAAAAGTAATGGAATGAACAAGATACAGACCCAACTAGTGCATTTGTAACTTACTTTGATGCTTTATAAACTTATTGTCATATAACAACACCAAATCTCCTTCTGTAAACTGTTTTTTCTTAATGTGGCAATCATGCCACACCTTTTGTCAATCCTTCGCAACCTGCTTGTGGAAGCCAGCAATAAAGTGGTCTTCTTCAAGCTGGATCAACTGCGCAATGCACTATTCTAATGCTTCTGCATCATTCATGCCCATTGCCATGGCAATACATAAACTAGGAACAATGTACTCCATGGGCATGACTTCCTCTTGCCCATAGACCAGCTTAAATGGTGTCTGGTCAGTTAACCATTTGCAGGTAGTACAATAGGCCCATAGTACTACAGGAATTTTTAGGTCCTAGTCATCATGGTTAGCATTACATACCTTAGTCAGTGGTGTTTCCAAAATTTTGTTGAATGCTTCGATGGTCCCATTTGCCTATGGATGGTATGGTGTACTCCTCTTGTGTTGTACCTACAATTCCTCAATTAGCACTTTCACTGTCCGGTTGAAAGAGTGACTGCCTTTCTCACTCATCAATATATTAGGACACCCAAACCATGTCACATTGTTTTCAAAAATGAACCACGATGTTGTCGCAGTAGTACAATCTACTACTGGTACAGTTTCCTCCCACCTAGTCAGATAGTCAATTGCAGTAATGATGTATCATGCACCAGTTCGCTTTCCCAGTGGATTAATAGGACCCAAAAAATCCACATCCATTTATCAAATGGTTGCAGAGTCACCTACGGCACCAGCGGCATCTCATCCCGCCATGATGGTTTACCGACACGCCGGTAGACATCACAACTCCTCGCATAGTCTGCGGCAACATTATGCAACATAGGCCACCAAGGCCCAACATGCAATACCTTATGCATAGTAGCTTGTCCTCCATAATGGCCTCCTGCAATTCCTGCATGTGCTTCTTCGAGAATGGGACCCTGCTCAAGTGGTAAACTACACCATCGCAAGATTTCATCCGTTCCAAGCTTATATAACTACCCAGCAATTAGTTGAAAATTAGAAGCCTTCAAGACTAGCTGCTTATTTTGGTTAGTTAACATGTCCTCTGGGGTGACACTAATGGCCAAAAATTGAATAATTCGTGCATAGTGATCATATGTGACGTCATCACGGAACAATTGTGCATCTGGAAAACCATCATCAATATTGGTCGGTTCTTCACCATTCTCAACGCGAGACAGATGATCCAGACTAGAGTTCAACTGTCCTGGCTCTACAACTATTTCAAAATCAAACTCCTGGAAGAGTAACAGCCATCGACATATCTTCCCCCCCAACACAAGCTTATTGACCAGGTATTGCAAGGAAGAATGATTGGTTAACATCTTGAAATGTTCTCCCAACAAATAGTGTTTGAACTTCTACAAAGCATAAACCATCGCCAGGCCTTCCCTTTCCGTCGTTGTATAATTTTGCTGAGCAAATGACAACTTTATACTGGCATATGGTATTGGATGATCTAGTTCACCCTCATGTAGTTGCACAAGAACAACCCCCATTGCAATAGAAGAAGCGGCGCCATACACATGGAACTCTTTATTCCAATATGAAAAAACCAGTATTGGTGCAGAGGCCATCTTGGCCTTCAAGGTGTCAAAACTTCCTTGACATTTATGAGTCCATTCATAGGCTGCATCCTTTTTCACTAGTCTCTCCTTAGGGGCATTAATCGCAGTGTATCCTTTGATAAACTTGCAATAGTATTTGGTATGCCCCAGCATTTCCTGAAGCATCTTCACATTCTTCGGTGGTGGTAAAATGAGGATTAGCACAATCTTCACTAGATCAACCAATAGACCTTCCTTGCATACTATTTGCCCAAGTAGCATGTCAAACGGTGCACAGAAAATCCACTTTTTATAGTTTAAAATGATCTAATGCTGTCGACACCTTTCTAGCATCAGGCGCAAGCTATCAAGATGATCCCTAATGAGTCCATAGATAGTCCAATCATCCATATACACCTACAGTAAGTTTTGAATAAAGTCTTTAAATACAGTGACGACTATGCGAGAAAATACGGCTGGTGCATTCTTCAGCCCAAACAGCATGACTCTATATTGAAAACAGCCCCATTATGTGACAAATGTGGTCTTGTGGTGATCCTCCTTCTCAATCCGGATCTGGTGTTATCTCGGAAACCCATCCATGAAGGAATACATCTCCTAGATGCCTACACCTTCAAGAACTTCATCTGTAAAAGGGGTTAGGAATGGGTCATGTATGCATGCATCATTCAACTTCCTTAGGTCAACACAAATGCTGATTTCTCTTGTCTTTTTATCCTAGACTACCATAGGGCTTATCCACTCGGATTCTTCTACAACCTCAAAGATCCCAGAATCGAGCATCTGGTATTTCTCAGCCTTCACCCGGTCCTTGTATCGTGGCTTCAGTCAATACGGCCTGTGTCGCACAGGTTTGGCATCTGGTTTAAACAAGATTTTTATTTCACCCAAGTCTCCTAAAATCTCCTTCATCTCTGAAAACCATGTTAGAAAAAGGTCCTAGAATTCATGTAGCGGGTCTATGATCTTGGCCATGGTCTCCTCATCTCAGTAGTCCCCGACATTGGAAAATTTGGGGTTCTCTTCCGACCCAATATTGACTTTCTAGATCTTCAATAGCTGACTCATTGAATCAGTCAAGATGTCTGGGGCTGTGACATTGTGACTTCCTTCTAATTATGGAATATTAACATTTCGCAACTCATCTTCATCTTTAGGTTGTTATTTTTTCAACATTTAATCTAGCATTATGATAAGATCTTTTCACTGAGAGAATAACAAGCACAGCAATCACATAAGCATATCACAAGAGACAAGAGACACAAATCTTTTAGGAGGGGAAACCATAAATGGAGAAAACCCCTCAAATTCCTCTAAGATAGTATCACCACAAGATGTGATCCCAAAACAGTAAGATGACCTCCCTTCACAACAGCAGCCTTCTGTCTTCTGTCAAGCCCAAGAATTTCCTTCTCCAAAAGTGTGCCACACTTGAGAGAGCAAGAGAGCTAAGTCACAAGTGATAAATAGAGAGACTCTCACTCTCTATTTATATTCTTCCGTTGACTTGAAGTGCACTCAACCTAATAATTACTACTCGAGCCTACACCTTAATTAGTGTATAATAACTCAAGTGCCCCTAAACAGTGGGGACTTACCCAATGACTTGATATGACTTATTTACATTATAATCCTCACGATCGGAACATCGGGGCATGACCACATGACTCAAATACATAATAGAGACATCTCGGAATAAACATCGGGTTACAATAATATAAAATATATAGAAGAATACATTCCAAAGTTACATATACATCAACACTCCCTCTTAACTAGGAAGGTATTCTTTCGACACAATTTTTCAGCACTAGTCTTCTTCTCTGCTTTAACTGGATCATCTGAGTCATCTTCATCTTCAAGTCATCTGGATCTGGATCATCTCTCGATCTGGATCATCATAAAATGGCATCACTGGATCTAGATCATCACTCGATCTAGATCAACATCACTGGACTGGGTCTGGATCATCACTCGATCTGGATCATGTCTCTAGACAGGATCTAGATCATCACTCGATCTGGATCATCACTGCTGGATCTGAATCATCACTCGATCTGGATCTCTCGGAGTCATCATAACTGGATCTGGATCATAGCTTGATCTGGATCTCCACTGGTCATCATCAAGTGTGTACTATCTCGTCATAGGAAGTTCTACAGAGCCAGCCCTATTTCATGCTAGATGTAGGCCCACCACCTGCAGGTCTTCATCATCACTGGCCATACTGGAGAATCCTCAGGACTTATTACGTGCGTCACAAAACCTTGAAAGAGCATCCCAGGACTGATTACAGGCACACAGCCCAACCTATAGGATCTCCCAGGGCTGATTACATGTGACCTCACCACAAAACCTCGCAAGAGCATCCCAGGACTGATTACGGGCACACAGCCCAACCTATAGGATCTCCCAGGGCTGATTACATGTGGTCATGGAAAAACCTCACAAGAGCATCCCAGGACTGATTACGGGCATACAACCCAACCTAACTAAGTGTTCCTGGTAACTGACCAGGTGCCTCCATTCCTAGAATGGCAGTTGCCCTTACATCTGTCCTACTCGACAGAATGGCCAGCACTCATATCTGTCATGGGAGGAACTTAATCCTTTAGCCATGACCAGAATGGCTCAGCCCTTACATCTGACCTACTCATCAGAATGGCTCAATCCCGTCCAATGATGGAAGACTCTCAACCACAATGAAGAGAGATTTCTGCACTTACATCTGACATGGAAGGAACTAAATCCTTTAGCCATGAACAGAATGGCTCTGC
>LPNX011010322.1:212519-263547 GCA_001517045.1 Pseudotsuga menziesii
TGGAGACTTACCCAATGACTTGATATGACTTGTTTACATTATAATCCTCCCGATCGGAACATCGAGGCATGACCACATGACTCAAATACATAATAGAAACATCCCGGAATAAACATCGGGTTACAATAATATAAAATATATAGAAGAATACATTCCGAAGTTACATATACATCAACATAGGTTCTCCAGACAAGTTTAGTAGGTCATCATGGATTAGATGGAGAAATGCGCATGTGGATCAATCGGATAGGAAAAAGGGATGACCTTTAGTACGACGTCATGAATGATTTGTAAAGAATTACATACCTATGGGTTGAAATCCTGGAAACTAAATGTCTGCACGAATAAAATAGATAAATCCTCCCAAGTGGTGATAGTTCTGTGCAACTCTACCACTACATACCAGGATCTTGACATCTCTTCCAGAGTATGAAAAAATTCCTGGACCCATTCATCTCTGGGTCACGATGCCCACAAAGTCTGACACTCAATAAAATGATTGGTGGGGTCATGTTTTCCATCATATCTCCCAGCATGATAGATTTCTAAATTTCCAAAGCGCACCATCATCAATCTCTGACACTATTCCCAGTCATGGATCATTTGTGTGTGTGTCTCCCGCCATCGACTTGGGGTAGCCTTCAAAGAAACCTCTAGGTCCAATATCCTTTGTGGTTCAAAGCATTTCTCTTTGAATTCTTGAAAGAACTCTGATAGTCCCGACAGTCCTTCATAAAAGGGAAATGTGACAGTCTTAGTGGCTACACGACAGAGAAACTGGGTGATCAACCCGCATTTCTTGAATGATACTTCATGAAACCTATTATGCCAATTTTCTAGAGCATCATCAAATTGAGAGGACATAGAATTAGTACTGTGCCATCCAAGTTCACCATCAACAATTGGGTGAATATAATCCTCAGAGATAT
The DNA here is from genome assembly GCA_001517045.1 of Pseudotsuga menziesii. Classification (NCBI taxonomy): domain Eukaryota; kingdom Viridiplantae; phylum Streptophyta; class Pinopsida; order Pinales; family Pinaceae; genus Pseudotsuga; species Pseudotsuga menziesii. The sequence continues at coordinate 213,449 of LPNX011010322.1, forward strand.
TATAGGCATGGTCCCAACTCCTACCAACTTCATCCCTTATAGGCTCAATATACTATTGTCCTTCCTAAGGGTCCATAGGGGAAATGACCCAAACATCCTGGTTTTCAAATGTCATAACTCATTTCTTGAAGTTGATAACCGCCATTCTATCATTAGCCCATCCAATCCATAGTAGATTTGGATAGGATCCACCATATTCAACTACTTCTATCACATCAAATTCAGCATGTGTTCTCATACCTTCAATGTCAACAACCATATTAGAGATGCGACCAATGGGCTGAACCTTAGCCTGATTTGCTAATCGCCGCTGCACCAGTGACCATCCCAGTGTTGGCTTCCCCATCAACTGCCAATTTTTCTTAGTCAGGATGTTGATGTCTGATCCAAGATCCAAAATAATAGAGTCAACCTCATAATCTATGATCTGGATATTCATCCTCATCTCCTTTTCAGTCTTCACCTTTTGCAAAGAGTTCACTGCAGAATATTTCACTGCCTCATCCAGGAGGTACAATAACATCTTAATCTTGACAAGGGCATCAAGGTCCCTTGCCAGCAATAGACAACTTTCAAAGAATTGTTGCAAGGTACCATGCTACCGCGATGGTCCTGCTTATACAGATGGATCAAAAGCAGATGGCATGTCAATAATTGGTAACTTACCCAGATTCTTCCCGATTGCATGCTTCGCTTCGAAGAAAGTATCCTTCTCCATCGCAGGATCAAATTCCACCTTTTTCTTGCTAGCGAGCCAAATTTTCTACCGTGTTCTATCATCTCCATTTTTCGAAACTATCGCGAGTGACAATCCCAATGTCGACATCCTTCATTCACGATTCGGCCCGAATTGTTGCAACTGTTGGTCCTTGATTTAGGTTCAATGGAGGGTTCTAATTCACTGGCTAATTTATGACTTGGTTTTGAGTCTGAGGTGAGTTCTGAGTTTGAGTGTGTAGTGGGATTTGGTTCTTCATTATCGGTTGATTCCGTCCTTAGAACATAGGTTGATTCTAATTCTACATGTTCTGCAACTGAGGAATGTTTCCATCGTACCATTTTGCAATCAACAGAGGGAATTTTTCAACATTATGATCATTGGCCACATAGTATGTACACTGCACATGAGGGAACTCCCTCTGATAGTGCATGAATACTCCATAGGTATTAAAATGGATTGATTCATGACCTCATCCTCCTCCTCGACCAAAGCCTCCTCCTTGGCCTCTAAATCCTCCATGGAATCCTCCTCGGACTCCTCCTTGCTGAAACTGTGGTTGAGGCATCTACTGCTACAGTGGTTTCGGTTGCTGCTAGACATAGTGTGCATCTTGAACATATTGTGGCTAAGGCTGAATGAGCAGTGCTTGATTATATTGTGGTTGCGGCGCATACTGCGGTTGTGCTACAATCTTTGGCTGAGGTGCAAACTGTGGTTGCGATGTAAACTATTGCAGCGATTGCATAGGGATAAAATGCATCTGGGATCGTATTGTATATTGCAACTGTGTCGTTGATTGTACCACTTGTGGATGTGCTTGCATTGCTAGAGGGTCCTCACCTTTAACAAAATATGAATCATATGTCCTTTCCTGGAGCAGATCATAAGCTTGACAGTTTTTATCATCATGTCCTACTAACCGACAAAATGTACAATACAAATTTTTTGCCTTCATAACCATCTTCTGCATGTAATCACAGTTCTCATGTCGATGCGCATAGACCTGACATATGCAACACCATGGTATACTAGCATAGTTCAACAGGTTTGGGGGTCCTAACAATAAGTAAATCCAGAACATCAGGCAGGTGTCCTTGGTATGGCTGTCTGCATGGCAGCAGGTGCACCAAAGATCATCACGATATTCATTGGCCTTTTTTATATCTTGCAGTTGGAGTGTCAGATTGTCCAGTTGTGCTTGAATCTGGTTCATTTCGACCGCAATTTATCCTACTAGCGATGCATCCAATTTCATCATGGTCTCCAAAGCCTCACTCTGTGTCACAATCTTTTGCTGCATTAGTGGTTGTTTGATATGTGGGACAAGTGCGGCGATGAGCCACTCATTATGTTGAACATCACCCATCTGAAAACTGAATCAAACCATCAACGTCTTAAACCGCTAATCAAAATTCCAAATCATCTCATTGGGGAACTATTTGATCTCTTTCATATTAGTAATGTATTAAGCCTCAAACTTCGGCTTCTTGAATTCCTCAAATAACCCCGTTTGGATCTCATCTAATGTCTTCGCAGTACCTCCCTGAGGAATCTACGTGAATCTCATGAACCATTCTAGTGCACGGCCTCTAAGAGTAGTTTCCAGCCGAATTTTTTTGACATCATCATATATGGTCTCTCGAGCGGTCCAGATCGCGTCACATAAGAACCAGTATTGCTCTAGGTCGCCAGTGCCATTTCCATGAAATATTGGTAGATTTATTTTGTCGCCCGCCATTCTCGTCCTTCTGCCTCCTTCTAGTGCTTTATTGCTAGAGTGTTGCTGACACGTCGAGAAAGTTGACGTAGAACACGTGTTTCTTCCTTGTGGTGGAGTAGTGTGCAAAGGTGTGGACACAGTGCTACGAGGGTTTGATCCTATCATCCTTTCGGTTGTATCCTAGGCGTGGTTGTCCTCGTCGTCATAGAAATGTTGCTTCATCCCGTGTGGTTGTTCCTCGCGGCATCGCACTTTGATCATAGCAGCACCTTCTCCTATCCTCTGCCTCTTCTCTTAAAACCTTGCTCCTCCCCTTTTATAACCACTTGTTTCCTCGACGACCTTCACATTCTCACCAGAACTCATGCCCATATACCCCTTACCTTTTCATGCATCTCCCCCCTTTCATCATGGTTCCTACATCCTCCACGCACCAGAGTTCCACTACTCTTGGTCCATATTCATAATACCTTTTTCACAAACTAGCTGCTTAATGGACAGATGTAGCAATAACAAAAATCTTCCTCGTGGTCCATTGAAGAACTCCCTTTCTGCTTCACTAAATTACTTATTGGTGTCAACTGCAAACTTAGTAATGTAGCCTTCAAGGATACTGTCCAACCACGCTTCAATAGCCTGTGATTCCTTATTGTTGGTTTCTTGTAACTTTTGGATCAGCTCCAAATTCCAGGATGTCAGCTCTCCTCCTTGGAATTTTGTCTTCTTAGTAGTGAACTTTGCCAGCCATTCATGTAAGAGGACAGGAAACACACAAAAGAACCATTCATGAGGACCATCGTGGATATATCTATCCAACCAATGGCTCATAAACAACTTTAGATTATGATTTTCGGCTTCAACAAACTCTCGCAAATTTATATCAAACCACCCTTTGATCTCTACTCGATTCGGATTCCAAAATATATCCTCCTCTTAATCGTAACTCGGTCTCGGCAACAGAACCATTTGTTGGTGAAACCCACAAAAAAATCCTCGCCGATAGGGGTTCTCACTCTGTCGATGCCCAACCAGTGTGATCTCCCTGAGCAGAAGCGTAGACAGGTTTTACCTTACTGAGCAACATCCGCAAAGTAGATGAATTCTCACCTGAGATGTTCAAGGGAGAGCTATAGAAACCGAGTTTTCGGCAGTGAGGACAGAGGATATGGGGATCCGATGGGGAGACAACATGACTATTGGATCCAGAACTGTGTATTCGACACTAACTCATTTCCATAACTATAGATTGCGTCATATAGCAGCATCATTCATAAAATATCTAACCTCATAATGCAATAGCCCTGTAACAGACTTAACACAGATTGCATCAACATCAATATAGCAAGAATAGAATAAGCACCAATGACATCAAAACAAATCACAGCATCATAAAATATCTATATCACCGGAACAATGGAAAAAAACAGATGGCAACATAGAGAACAGTAAAACAAAAGACAAAATGTATGCCTCAACCATCATGTATATTAACTCTAGGCAAAAGATCCAAAACCGGAGGTTGAATACATCAAAAAATAACTGAGATAGATCGCAGATCCAATAGAAAATTCTTCACAACTAGATTGCACTAGATCTCATGTGATACTCATAAGGTTGTCAATAAAAAAACCAATCCATCATCAGATCTCTCAGGATATCTATTTAATTGCAAAACTAGATCTATAAATAGGCTTGCGCCTTTACATTGAAGGTCCACTTCTAACAAACTTATAACCACTAATGACCTATTGTGACAAAACTTGGTCAAATAATATATAAAATATTCAAAACAGTTATTTTTCCACCCATCATGCTAATCTGGCCTTGTGTGGTACCGCGTGATCTTGCACAGCTGCCACGACGCTGCGCAACTCACTTACCAAAACCCCTGCCAACAATACAAATAGATTATCATCTCACTGATTTATTTGACAATACAATAGTAGATATATGTTTTGTTGTAAACAAATTGAGTCAATATATGGTGGATCCCAGACATTTTCACCTAGTTGTAGTAAAACATGTGATGAGGTACCTAAAGGGTACATTGGATTGTGGCTTCAAATATTCAACTAATTGTGTGGCTATGTTGATTCGGATTGGGAAAGAAATGGTGAAGACAAAAATAGCACTTTAGGATGTTGTTTAAGTTTTGGATCAAGTGTGATATCATGGATTAGTATAAAGTAGACCAGTGTTGTTCTTAGTACAACAAAGGATGAATATATTGTAGAATGCTCAGTCTGTGGTGAAGCAATATGGATTCATAATTTATTGGTGGGATTGTTTAATGTCAACATGGATGCAAGTGATATTTATTGTTACAACCATAGTTGCATCAATCTGACAGAGAACCTAGTGCTTCATGATAATCCAAAGAACATAGATATAAATTATAATTACATTCAGGATATGGTTTAAATAGGAGCAATAAAGATTTAGTGTGTTCCTATAAAGGAAAAAGTTGCATGTGTTAACGAAGCCTATGTCTCATGTCAAGTTTGAATATTTTCAACATAAGCTTGGTGTACTCCAAAGGGACCTTCCTGGGAACAGGGAGCAATGATGAGATAATTATAGATGATGAGATGGAAATGGTATTCCCATGTAGAGAAGCCCATTCAATTTTATCAGTGTGTTGACAGATGACGTTGTGGTCCTGTATTCATTTGCAGACGATGAGATTCTTGCATTCTTTATGTTGTGGGTGATTCTTCGTTAATTTGTGGATGTTATGTTATGTTTTCATGTGTAGCATTGAAGGTGATGCTTAAGATGATGATGTTTGATATGATGTGATATGATGATCATGATGATGTGACAATATGTGATGCTCGTGATGATGATATGTGATACTCGTGATGATGTGTCGATATATGATTCTTGTGATGATGCATCAAGATGTGGTATTTAAGCATATGCACTGTCTAGGGTCCTTTATGGAAATGGGAGTAGTTTAAAAATACCTCTTAGTGATATTCTATTAACAACTTGAATGATCATTACATTCTCCCACTATCTTGGACTTTCTGCAACTAAACGTCTTACCAAATTTCAAAGGCTTCTATTGAAAACCTCTATTTGACCATTAGTTCATGGTTGATATGAAAAATGAAACTGCAACTTGTTATCCAATGTATTCCACAACATCCTCCAAAATTTTTCAATGGACTCAATATCTTTGTCAAATATTAACTCCTAGGAAACCCATGAAATCTAACAACTTCTTTGAAAAATAAGACAACTATACTATTTGTATCATTATTCTTCTTACAGGGTATAAAATGAGCCATCTTTGAAATTATTTCAACAACAACAAAGACATAAACATTACCTCATTGGGATATCAACGAGACCAATAAAAATTCCATGCTTATATCTTCTCTATGTTCTTCAGGTGCAGGTAACGATGTATTTAATCCAGTGTTACGGCGTCTCCCTTTTTTATGTTGACAAACTCTGTAATGTTCAACCCATATTTTCACATATTTAACCCATTATTGTCAAATAATATCACTCCTCAACTAATGCTCTAGTTTTATTAGCACCAAAATGTCCACTCGTACCTCCATTATGAGTCTCTTAGATCACATTTTCTCTCATTGGCCCTCTTGGTATACACAACTGATGATTCCTAAAAAAAAAAAAAATGGAAAAAGTACTCCAAGTATGGAGTTATATCACCACTCCATGGATCCTTACTCATATTCAATGGTTCAAAAAAATATGGGTCCCTTTCATAAAATTTATTCATCTCCTCTAGTCCTACTACCTCCATTGTCATGGTAGATAGAATTATATTTAATGCATTAGCCACTCTATTTGACTTCCCTGATTTATGCTTCAATACAAAATTGAAACTCTATAGGAATTCTACCCATTTCATATGTCTCTATTAATCTAGAGTGGTTGTTCATATACCTTGATGCTTGATGTTCAATATATAAAACAAATTCCTTAGGAAACAAATAATACCTCCACTTCTTCAATGCTTGAAAAATTTCACAAAATTTATTATCATATACAAATTTTATGTTTAACTTCATTCATCTTTTCACTGAAGAAAGATATGGGTCTTTCCTCTTAAGTCATCACTTCCCCTATGGTTGTACCACTAGCATCATAGTCAACCTACAAAATTTTATAAAAAATATGGCAAGGCCAACGATGGTATTTTAGTCACCTTTTTATTTTAACAACTCAAATCCTATTTGATTAGTTGTAGTTCACTTGAATTCTCCCTTCTTCATACATGTAGTTAATGTTGTACAAATACCACTAAAATTTCTTATAAACTTCTTGTAAAAAATACCTAATCCATGGAAGCTTCATACCTCAGTCATACTTTTAGGTACTAGCCACTCTATGATTTCCTTCACCTTGTAAGGATTCATTTTTAAACCTTGTTGAGAAGGGACAAATCCCATGTACACACACTCTTCCTTCATAAAGGTACACTTTTGCATATTTATAAGCAATTTCTCTTTCTCCAATCGCTCTAACGCCTACATTAGTTGTACGAGATTTTCTTCTTTTTTCTTGTTGTAAATCAAAATATTATTTAATTAAACTACCACAAACTTAACCAAGTAAGTTTTTAATTCCTAAATCATCAGCCTCATAAAAGTACTTGGAGAATTTGTCAAACCAAATGGCATAACCAACCATTTAAAAAGTCCTTATTCCATCTTGAATGAAGTCTTCCACTCATCCCCTTCACTACTTTTAGTATGATCATAACCAATCTTCAAATCAATATTAGTGACAAATAATTCTCCACCCAATTAATCTACAATATCATCCATCCTTGGAAATGAAATTTTTTATGTAATTGTAATCATTTTGATAGGTATTGAATTTATATGCATGATCCATTCTCCTTCCTTATTAGGTGCAAGTACAATAGGTAGTACACATGGGCTCAATTTTTTCTTGTCAATCCTCTTTCTGACAATTCATGAACCTATTTGTTCAATCCCTCATTTTATGGTGGTGTCATTCTTTGTGGGGATTTGTTTGCAAATTTGGATCCTAGTATGAGATCAATTTAATGGGATATACCTCTCATAGATAGTAATCCCGTTGAAATATTTTCAAAATTAATTTCCCCTTATATGGGAATATCATCTCCCTTTACCTTTGTACTTAGACCTTATGGTATGGAAACAAAAAAACAATTTATCTTCTCATGTCTCGGGAATTCCTTTACTAAACATAGCATTATTCAATTTCCAAAACAATTATCGGTGCTAATACCTTCACCCTTTTGTTTCTTTAGGGGTATTCTCAAGGTGTTCTTTCCATTCTTCCTAACAAGAACAATATTTTTAGTCCAATCATATATAATCCTTCTATCATATTTCCTGGGTCTACCCAACAATAGAGGAAATGAATCCATGGGTAAAACATCACACATCACACTATCCTGATAATTTCCAATCTTGAAATTAATTAAACACTATTTGGAAACAACAACATGGTGTTGTTTTCGCAACCATGAGGCTTTATAGGCTTGAGGATGTGGTATACACCTCAACTTCAAATTTTTTTATGACCTCTATGACACTAAATTTTCAATGCTTCCTCTATCTAGAATTAAAGAACAACACTTACTCCAATCCTGCACTTTTTCTTGAAAATATACTCCCTCTCATTTGGTTCATTAATCCTTGGTCAATCAGTAGGATTCAACAAGGTCCTCTTAAACATTAGGTTACCTCCAACTTCTAGTTGAGTTGCATCAATGTCATCTCCATCTATAGATCTAGTAGCACTCTCCACTCCTTGAGAAACATGAGTTCTATTTTCTTTCCACCTTACAATGTTAAAATGTTCAGGGCATTCATAAACCTTATACCCTAGTGTCCGATAAATTATAAAAAAATTTATTAGACCTTAAAGTCCCTCCACCTCTAAAGTTTCCTCTTCCACCAAAATGTCCTCTACCTCCATAGGTTTCATTGTTCCTTCTGAATTTATTTATTGGAGCATTATATTGCTTCCCTCATCTGATTTGTCCCCTTCTCAACATAGTTCTTCCCCTACCTCTTGTTTTTCTCTTCCCCTAAGATTAGGGTTCTTTATAGGCAGTTTCTCATCCCCCTTTAAGGAAAGTTTGTACGCTTCTCCAACTATCATGTTTCTCATGATGCTTAATTTATCTTGTATTGCATACTTCAGTCAATTAATGTATCTAGCCACAACTTTATCACCTTCATAACTATGTTCAGATCTTATTTACAACCTATCAAGATCCTCTACATACTCTTTAACATTTATTTCTTTTTTCCTAATATTCTACAACTTCCTATACAAATTTAAAGTATAGTTAGCATGAAAGGATTTTCCTTTCAATTTAGCCACCATTCTTCCCAAGCTCCGATTTTATCCTTTTCTTTCCTCTTCCTTCCTAATCGTACAAAGTCCTACCATAAATATGCATGGCCCTCCAACTCATTCAAGCCATTTTTACCTTATTAGGATACTCAAAATATTTCATATTAACTAATTTCTCCATGTCTCTAATTTAGTCAATCTGCTCTTCTAGATTTAAAATACTTGAATAGGTCGATGCCCCTATCTTAGGCTTCCCTCTCAAATTTTCTATAACTTTAATAATTATTTCTCTAGTGTTGTCAAATTTCTCAACTTCAGTTCCTCATCACTTACATCCTAAGTCGCAACTGTAACTCCTATCTATTGAGTTGTCTTAATGGCTTCCAATCTAGCATGGACAACCCTCACTACTTGAGCTAATCCCTCAATTACAACACCACCACATGATATTCTGCCTCTTCTTTGGGAATTAAATCCTCTAGTAGCCATATTTCCCTTTCATGAACATCCTCTCTTATAGTTCTACCCAGTAATTTCCCTACTAAAACTATAATTTTCCAAAATAATTATACCCAAAAATTTCCCTTAGCTAGAATTGTTTATAATTTTGAACATTACCTGCTCTGATACAAAATATAATGCATCCTTGATACAACATATAAAGATCGCATTCAAAGTGCATAGCTTCAACACACAATCACACAATAACAACTCAAAAACTCAAAGTCTCGATAAAATATGCAAACATTCATCAATTATTTCATTAAACTTCGAAATAGTCTTATGTGGCTTACCATCATTGCTAGTCTTAGTCTCATGTGGCTTACCATCAAAATTACATAGGAAAGTCTTTATTTTCTTGTTTTCGTCTCTCACTCTCTCCTTCTACTCTCTTCTCCTTATCTATTCTTTCTCCCTAGAGTCTTATTTATGCTGCCTCTTCTCCAGAATATTCTTCGTCTTGCACCTTCTACCTTGGGTTATTAATTTTTTCCATTTAATTAATTTAGTGAAATTTAATGAAAATTCAGAATGAGATCTTCGATCTTCAACCAAAACAAGACTAAGCAATCGTACATATGATGGCCTTAAAGATCTCCCATAATGATCTCTTGTCCAGGATAAATTAAATTGCCATAAATTCTTTGGCCATCGAATCCTTTGTATTATCAGGATATTTCTTTATTGGCATTCTCAACTTCATTCAGAACTTTATGCCTATGAAACCCAATCCTTCGGCTCTCAACTATAAGAATTTCCCGTGTACATTGCACTCTTTGTCGTATGTTTTCTCTAATATAATTCCCCTCATGATGTACTCTCAATGCTATCATATCAGACTTTGCCCCATCGGATTCCTCTGCATACTATATCACAACTACATTCTGATACAGTATTTCCAATCCATTGGGTTCTGATACATCATAAACCCATTCTCGATTTGAATCTCCCATATTCACTCTCGATAACAATTCCTAATACTCCAACTCTAATACGTTGAGTCCCGATATATCAAGATTCTTTGCTCCATCAATATTTCTTTCACACTATCGGTAGATTTTCTCGATTGCTAGCTTTCGATTGGTCTCTTCCAATGGCCTAGGCTTGATGTTCCTACATCACAAAAACACACAACAAAGAAAAACACATTAGTGAAAAGGTTGCAATAGCACATCAAATGAGGATAATTGATTTACTCTTCAATGAAGATCTTACAATACTTTCTATGGGTTTTCATATAGCGAAATCAGAGATTTCATCACAGTAATGAAGATCTATTCTACATTCCAAAGGAGTGGGAAGGTATGTGGGTGATTTGGTGCATTTTTTAAAAGCCTAGGTGCCATCTCTCAAGTCAAGTCAGTTATAAGAGTGGTAAAAGAGAAGCAAAACTATGTTTAAAAAAAAAAAAAACTTTTATTACCAATAAAACTATTACTATCTTTATGATTTTCAATCTTAATTTTAATGGCAATGTATGGTCGTACCTATCAATTCAGCATAAAGTTATAAAGTAATTTGCATCATGGAACCATAACTTTTTCAGGAAAGGAATGAAGTAAAAAGCTCTAATTAACATAATAAAAAGTCACTAGTCGACTTTGCACTTTCACAATCCAATATCCAATTTTCATTAAAATACTAGCTACGTCATTGTGACAATTTCTACGCTAGGTATTTGAAAAGATGTGAGGAAAGAGACAGTTCTAAAAACATCCATGAAGAAACAGACACAGTTTTTGGTTTGTTTACTATCATGAAAATATCAAATTTATTAAATAAGTGTTGTTGTCCTGCACGGAATCTAGAATTAAGGCTGATAAGGATATGATTGAATTAATTAAATAAATCATACATAGACAGAAAACTAAATCTGAGGGCTGAATTAATTAAATAAATCATACACAGAGAGAAAACCAAATATGAGGGCTGGCACTTTTATCCCATTGGTTTATAAGGATGAGATGCAGAATCGGAGTAAGAACACAGAAAGGCTAGCTGCTAAGTGTACATGGAAATCGAAGTGGGTAAGTGTGAAAATAAATAATACAAAATCTAAAGGCAGGCCAGACTCATGCACTCAACACCATTTTTTTTTATCGTTCCTTGTTCTCCAATACTTCATATCACCCTTTAAACACAGAGCTATGTATTGTTCAACATGCCATGTAAAATATGCACTGAATTACATAGGGATTAATCCATAAGTCCATGACATATGAAATATGCCATGGAGGACTATAGGCCAAAGTTTTACAATATTATACCAACTATTAAAACCATACACTAAAAATATCTTAAAGCAGCAACAAATGTGTAAAGCCTTTATACCATAGTAAATAGGTGCCACATAAATAATAAATGTAGTAGTGACCAAGTCACTATCATAAAGTATTTATGTATAAAAATAATAGCCAGTGCAACATAGGCTAGTAAACCATCCATCCATGTATAAATATCATCTGATAACCAGTGTATTGTCACTAGGATAGATGTCTAAAACTGGATGCTAGTGACGAAAAGGACAGCTTGGTCTATCCATCTTTTATAAGCAGTTTCCATCGACAAGTGAACCTACATGCAAAATGGAAAGGAATGCATTAGTTCATAAAAACTAAGTAATCCTGATGTAACAAGTAGAAAACAATTACCTCTCAGGTGTTACAAGGGGAAACTAGTCCCACCACTCCACCCCTTTTTCAATAACAAAGTTAAGTCAGAATTGTGTACATGACTGTAATCAAACGTTATAATTAATGAGTATGTAATCGAATTAACTATCATACATGTAAATCTGTAACCCTAGATCAACATAGTAAGAAGAATCACGACAACATAAGTATACATTAAATAACTGCATCAAGAAATATGAAAGAAGAATGTAAGAATAGATTACGACTTTACAGTACAGTAAACAAAGTACAACACAGTCTGCACAAGTTCAAATAATGTCCAGCTTAGGTAGTTTTGACTAGCCTAATAAAAAAAATATTTCCAAATTTTGGGGACATTACAAGTGGTATCAGATCCCAGTTTCAACACTAAGAGACCAAATGGGCATACCAAACATTCGCTGCAAGGAAAATAAAGTATGTTTTAAATTTTGTAAACTAACAGAAATTTTTCCTGTTATTAAAAATTTGCAATTGCAGGATTTTAAAAGAACAATTTAGATCATGAACACTAAAGAAGATAGCAGCTGACAAGGGAAGTTGAATACCCCTACTAGGGAAGCAGAACTGGTGGTATAACTGAATTCTAATATAATGAAAACCATACAAATTCTTCAAGCAAACTTGCAAATTTTTAGAGATGATAATCTAAATGAAAGAAAGGAACAACAAGTAATTAATGAAGAATTGCTATGAAACATGACGGGAGGAAGGTTGCAGATAAAACCCACTCATTCCACAAATAGGTTCAAGAAGTAACCTTATCATAAACAGGCCAGCAGCCCAAGAGAATAAGGAAAAGAGGAACATACCTCTAAACCTCCAGAAAGAGATTATCATAGTCCTTCCAATGATGACTATCTTTCTACATGCAGAAAGAAACAAAGAAATGATGAAAATCTCCATGGGGAGTTTGCTGACAAGGGGTTGAAGGTAAGTGAGTTGCGCAACATCAAGGATGCTGCACATACTTACATGGAACCATGCAAGGCAAAGATAGTGAAATAAGTGAAAAATAGTCCACTTTTTTATATTTTCATGCCACTTTTTGTATTTATTGACCATTTCTTCAGAATAGTGGTCCTTAGTGGTTAAGTTAGCTAGAAGTTTGTTATAATTTAGTTAGAAGTGGACCTTGAATGTAAAGGTGCAAGCCTATAAATAGAAGAATTATGGGGAACTTTTGGAAGATGATGGGATGATACATTCAGAGAGAGAGAGATACATGGTGAGTGAATTCTGGATGTAGTGTTGGATCAAGGTCTATCTTGATCTGCGATTTGTTCAGTGGATTTAATATGATGTGGTGTGAATTGATCTAAGATTCTATTGCCTCTTTTCTTTTCCTATTTCACTTTGCTGCAATTCTGATGCTAAATGATGAATAGATATACATAATGTGATGCTTCCTTCTCTGTTTCTTTTTCCACTGGTAGATCTGTTGTAATGATGAATGACGAAATGCAACATGATGAATAACTCAGTAAGTAAAGTAGATATGGAAATTAAGCTGATGAGCATTTGATGCCCCAAACCTCCTCTATACTGTGGAAACTTGGTTCTGACAACTCTCCCTCAAACATTTCGAGTGAGACCTCATCCATTCTATGGGTGGTGCTAGACAGGGTAAAACCTGTCTAAGCTGATGCTTAGGGAGATCACGGCATGTTGAGGGTCGATAGAGCAGAACCCCTATCGACTGGGTTTTGTTGGTCGAGATTGCACCAACAAATGGTTCCATTTTTGGTACCTCGTTGCAACTAAGGGGAGGGCATGTAGCACTCAAGAAATGGTTACCCAACAATGGATGTGGCATCCAACGTGACCAAAACTTCAATATTGGGTTGATCAGAAGTTGAGAGAGTTTTCCAAGGTAGAAAATTAGAACCCTAAGATGAAAACAAATAAGTGGTTAGAAAGGTACATCCACAACGGTCCGCACGAATATTTTTTCAGTGAATTTTTTATCATATTATATGAGTGGATTGCGTGATTCACCTACAAGAAGATGAACTTTCAAGGAGGGAAACCAATGTCCTAGAACCCTGAACTGATCCAGGAGTTGTAGAAAACTGATGACAGAGCATCGTATGCCATTGATGTCTAGTTGGATAGTATCTTAGAGGGATATATCATCGAGTTCACTGTCAAAACTAAAAAATCCTATAGCGAAGCAGAGAGGGAGTTCTTCAACAGACCTAGAGGTAGGTTCTTATTGTCGCTTCAGTTATTGATTAAAATGCTGGTTTTTTAAAAGGGTATACTCAAGATGCACCTAGAGTAGTAACACCCCGGTGTGCGGAGGCAATTGATACTACGACCAAGGAGGGAGACCAATGAGAATATAAGGGGTAGATGGGTGCAAGTTTAAATGAGATTGTGAGGGAAGTTGAGAAAGGAAGTGGTTGTATAAGGGGAGGAGCATGATTTCGACTAGAGAAGAGGAAAAGGATAGGGGAAGGTCCTGCTATGATCGGGATACAAGACCGTGAAGGAAAAGCACATGGGACGAAAATACCCTACACTAAAAATGAGGATGACTAGGCCCAGGCTACACCTAGAATGATGGAAAGATCAAACCCTAACAACAATGTACCCATGCCTCTGTGCACCACTCCAAACTCAGGAAAAAATCCAAGTCCCACGTCGACTTGTCTAATGTGCCAGAAACAGTCTAGTAGTAGATCAACATCTATAGGAAGGCATCCTAGGATGGCAAGAAATGACATGAAGATACTGTTGTTCCACAGAAAAGGGACCGATGATCCCTAGCAATACTAGTTTTTATGTGAAGCAGTGTGGACTATTAGATAGGCCACTGACGATGATGTAAAGAAAGGAAAACTAGCGACTACTCTGAGGGGTCTTGCACTCGATTGGTTTATGAAGTTTATCCAAGTTCCTCAAGGGAATCCGGTGAAGACATTGGATGAGATCCAGACGGGACTGATCAAGGAATTCAGAAAACTGAAGTCGGAAGCACAATACATTATAGAACTGAAGGAAATTAAGCAATTTCCTAATGAGACCGTTTGGGACTTCAATCAAAGTTTCAAAACACTAATGACTAGAGTCAGTTTTCTATGAGTGATTTCCAACATAATGGTTTATCGTGGCATTGGTTCCTCATATCCAAAAACCATTGATGCAGTAAAATATAGCAACGCAGAGCGAAGACATGGAGATCACCATGAAGCTCGAGGCTTCAAATATTAAGGAGAGTGTAGTCAAGATGAATCAAATTCAAGTGCAGCTAGTGAACCTTACACTCCAACTACAGGATATCAAGAAAGGTAAGGAGGAACACGTAGATATTTGGTGTACTCAGTGTCACATAGATGGCCACACCAAAAATACTTGCCCTGACTTTAGAAACTATCTGTCATCTGTAGCTCCGAACCCATTGAGTAGCGGTGGTGTCCCTTGGTGCCACATATGCCAAGTATATGGACATTGACATGAGGAATGTATCTATATGAAAAATATTTTGCCAAATCCCACCAATTTATGTTGTTCATTCTGTCAATCAATCGAGCATGAGGATAAATACTGTCGAGCTTACGATCTGCTTCAGGACAGAACTTACGATTCATATTTTGTGAAGGGTGAATCCCACTGCGCAATCCAGCAACTACATCCAAAGCCTTAGATGGTCAGTTATCAACCATAAATGGAGTACAAAATGCCACTGTCGATGCAGTTTTTGCCACCGCAACCGCAGTTAAAGTTCATGCCATAACCGCAGTTTGCACCACAGCAACCATATAATCAAATTTCGATGGCCTAGGCCCAACCACCATATGTTCAAGCAACACACTTTTTTCAGCAACAACTAAATCCACCACCACAAGTAGTTCAACCATAGTATCCACAGCAAGGAGGATTCCGAGGCCAAGGAGGAGGTTTTGGACGAGGAGGGGGACAAAGTCGCACATCTGTCCAATGCTATAATTGTGGAGTATTCAGGCATTATTAGAGAGATTGTCCACACTTGAATTTGTCATGCACATATTGTGTGTCGATTGATCATACCATGGAGAACTGCTCGCAGTTAATCGTAAGATGGAAAACTGGAAACAGTCCGCAGTTACAAAATCAAGCCCAGTTGTAGGCTCAAAATCATTAACCATCCCAGAACTAGTTTCAGATCTAGGCCCAAAATCAAGTTCCACTCTCAAACCAGACCATGAGTTAGCCGATTAACACACCACTAAACTAGAATCCACCACTGGGTCAAACTCTGACAATGAACCAAACTCAAGGTCCAACAGTTGCGACTATTTCAACACAACACTGAACGCAGGATGTCGACCTCGCCATTGTCACTCGTAGGAGTGTGACAATGGGAGATGATGGACCCTAGCCATAAGTTTGGTTAGCTGGGAGGAAGAACTCAGCATTTTATATTGCGACTAAAAAAGATATGTTGTTTGAAACATGGGATGCAATTGGATGCAATCTTGATAAGTTTCCTGCCTATGAAATGCCATCCTCTTTTGATTTATCCTCAGAAGTAGGACTGTCGCGGCAGCATGGTGCCTTGCAGCAATTCTTTGAGAAATTCTTAGCACTAAAACGAGATCTTCAGGCTCTTGATGAGCTTGAGATGTTGTTGTACCATTCAGAGAAGGAGATGAAGGACTCTGCAGTGAAATCCTTGCAAAATAAAAAGACAAGAAAAGAGATGCGGATGAATATCTAGATTGGTGACTATGAGGTGGACTCAGTCATCCTGAACCTAGGATCAGATGTGAACATCCTGACTAAGTAGACCTAGGAAAAAATGGAGAGCTCAACAATGGGTTTGTCCCCTATGTAGTTGCAATTGGAGAACCAAGCCAAGTTGCAGCCCATTGGATGGGTAATGAACTTGGTTGTCGATGTTGAAGGTATGAGAACACATGCTGACTTTGATGTGATTGAATTCACTAATGAAGAAGGCTCCTATCACACATTCCTGGGGATTGGATGGGCTAGTGGCAGTATGGCCATGACTAAATTTAAGAAGCGAATGATTACATTTGAAAATAAGGAAATTCGAGTCATCGTACCCATGGATCCAACCGAGGGCTGAAGATACATTGAACCTATGAAGGACGAAGTTCTCAAGGGGTGGGATCATGCTTACAACATCTCTGAAGAATATATCAACCTAACTACCGAGGGGGAACTTGGTTGGATCAATGCTAGATGTGCATCCTCTGATTCTAATGACATGCTTGAAAATTTGAAAAACTCTATGCATGAGGTATCCTTTCGAAATTGTGGTCTAATTATGCAATCTCTACGTCATGTTGCGACTGGAAGGACTAAATTGCTAGTATATGAAGGTGTACCATAGCTGTATGCATTCTTGGCAGTATTTAAAGAAAGATTCTCAAATCCATAGTGAATGTTAGCACTGGAGGAAGCATTGATGTCTACTCCATCCCAATGGTGGGAAGCTCATAAGAACACAATTACCGGATAACCGCATTGTCATAGGCTGATGACAATCCATTTTGGTACCATATAGGTGTACCTCACTAGGAAGTATGATGAGTAGAATGACCCTAATATCCATTTCACAGAGTGTCAAACATTGTCAGCAGCACGACCAAAGGATGAATGGGTCCATGCCTTTATTCATACCTTGGATGAAATGCCGAGGTCCTGGTATGTATCCGCAAAGCTACGCAGAGAAATAACTACCTGGGAGGAGTTGAAGGATTTTTTTGCCTACACTTTTGGTTTTGCAGACGCCAATCCAGATGTCCATAATGCACTTCATACCCTTCGATACATAGTCTTGAAAGTGGTGCCAGTCACATATCCCAAGGATCCACATGCGCATTGCCATATGCAATAGATGATGGAATGCTATAACATGTCTGGCGAGCCGGAGGATGATGATGAGTTGCAAAATATTAACATTCTGGAGATTGAAGGGACTCACCATGTCACAGCATCAGATGTATCAATCGATCGCATGACTCAGCCACTGAAGATTAATAAGGTTAACATTGGGACAAACAAGAATTCAAAGTTTGCAAATGTTGGGGACTACTGGGATGAGAATACCATGGACACGACCATGGATCTCCTGCATGAGTTTCAATATCTGTTTCCAACAAAATTCATAGATATGAAAGGGATATAGGGTGACCTAGGGGAAATGAAAATCCTGCTGAAACCAGATGCCAAAACTGTGAGACAGAGACCATATCGTCTAAATCCATGATACAAATACAGAGCCAAAGTTGATCTTGATTGTATGTTGTACACTAGTGTTAGAATAATCAACCCATAGTTAGCTACCTTAGACATTAATTAATCCATTTTTGTCTTATTTTCCTAGTTTCCATATTCCACTCTATGCAAGTTGTTCTCCACGTGTCCTAGATGGTAAAACATGCTAAAAGTGAGTCATGGAGTTCTTGGGAAACCTCTTGGAATCAATTCTACTTTATTCTTGAACCTCCCTAGTGCATATCTTCTTTTTCTGCTTTATTGTCGCTTTTTCATGAGTTTTAAGGAAATTGGGAAAGTATGACTAGGTGAAGTTGAATTGTTTTTTTCCCTCATCATCCTCCTCTATTTCCTCCTAATAAAAGAATTTATGACTTGTACTTCCATCACCTATTATCTTTCCTAATTTATTTTTCCAATTCATGAGCTCCTAGGCAGATTTGGAAACTGCTTTATGCACCTATGGGGGATTTGACTAGATTTAGTAAGCCTGCTTTTGACTAATTTGAATGGAATCCCAATGCATTCAAATATCTCATGTAATTATTTATTATGGTATCCTATAACTTCAAAATTTTGTCTATTGTACACTTTTTTAATACAGATTAGTGTTCTGCTCCATATTCAGTCTCCTTTGTGTGTAATTTGCATGTGTAATTGGCAATTTTTGTGAGTGTAATTGTTCTAACACCTGGTTTCAATTTCCACATGGTATCAAATCATTTATAGATCAATTTCTCTCCTTCCATATTGCTATTATAGGTTTTACATCATTGACTGGGAGCATTCTGCTGACTGAAGGGACAATTTCTGAGCTATGGATCAATCTCAGAAGATCATCTTGACTCCATTTAATTTATTTGAATGGAAAGAAGAGATGGAGATATTGTTGAGAGAGAAAGGCCTCTATAGAGTGACTATGGAAATAGAAGCAGAGCCCAATGCAGCTACAGAGAAAATTGGATGGCACAATAGGAGGGATGAGGCCTATGGTCTCTTGTGTCTGAGCATATCCAGAGACCTCTTTTTCCATCTTGATGGATTGACATCACCAAATGAAGTATGGGAGAAGCTTGTTGATATTTTTGGTAAAATAGATGAGATGAGAGGACATCAAATCAAGAATGAATTGATCTCCTTAAGTCCCTGCAACTCTACTTTTCCAAGTTTAAAGCCCTTGTTTTGCAGCTAAAACGGTGTGGAATTGAAAAGAAGGAGGAGAAATTGGTTTTTGGCCATAATCTCGAAGATTGGCCCTAACTATTCAATGTTTTTTTTGACCTTCCATACGACCAAGTTGACAGCTCGAGCCTAAAATATGCCTAAACTTGTAGAGCTCATGGAATCTCTCACACAAGAACAAGATAAACTAGTGATGGTGGACACCATAAAACCTTCCAAATACCAAGCTTTGGTTGCTGGAGATTTGAGGGTGGATTCAAAAGGCAAGAAGAAATCTAAGAATCCACCTGAGCAAAAGAGAGACAAGAACAAGTCTCCAGAGGAGCCCCAAGGTTTTAAGAAGAACCCCCAGAAGAACAACAACAAAGGAGAAATGAGCAAGTGCGCATACTACAGTAAGGGAAATCATCCTGAAATCTCTTGAATGAAGAAACAAATTGACATGCTGACCCAAATTCTGGAGAAGAATGGAATATCCCTTTCTGATAGCTCAAAGAAGAGGGAAGGAGGATCAAATTCAGAAGACAGAGAGAGAGTTCATGCATTGGTTGGTGGCACATCAAGCTCACTTAGTTTCATCATTGATTCCGGAGCTTCAAGACATATGGTTTCGACCAAGGAGGCATTCACCTCACTTGACATGTCGAAAGGTCCACCGACAATACTGGGAGATGACTCTCTCATTGAAAGTTTGGGAAAAGGGAGGATTGATCTTGACCATGGTAAGTTCAGCAATGTATTGTATGTTCTAGGTCTTGCCTCTAACCTCTTATCAGTGTATCAGATGACCCACACAGGGTCTCCAAAGAAGGTCATATTCTCCCCTGATGAAGTTGAGATCACAAAGATATCAAGTGGTAAATTCATTGCAAAAGGAGTTGCAAATCACACTTCGAAGGTATACATGTTCTCACAGTTCCTACCCTACTCAAACCCCTCTTCTCTTATGATTCATGCTAATGAGGCAAGAAAGCTTTGGCATGAAAGACTTGTCCATCTTAACTATAAGTATCTTTTTTATCTTAGTGAAAAATAAATGGTCATAGGGTTACCAAATATTAAGTTTTCCAAAGGAGTCTGTCAAGGTTGCATCTTAGGAAAATACCCAGAGCATAAATTTGAGAAAGCTAGTCATGAGAGAACCTCTGCACCTCTTGAGTTGATCCACAGTGATGTTGCTGGCCCATTTACTCATATGTCAATGATTCAGGCCAAATATGCATTGACATTCATAGATGACTTTTCCAGGTACTGCTGGGTTTACTTCCTGAAGCATAAGTCTAAAGTTTTTGGCCTCTTCAAAGTCTTTAAGGCTTTGGTTGAAAACCAGTCTGGGAGGAAACTCAAGGTCCTCGGATCTAAAAATGGTGGTGAGTATGTCAAGTCTGAGTTCATTCAATATTGTGTAGATGTAGGTATTCAGATGCAACATTCTATCCCTTACACACCACAACAAAATGGTGTTGCTGAGAGGAAGAACAGATCACTAAAAGAGATGGAAACCTGCATGATGGAGGCTAAGACTTTGCCACCAAAGTTTTGGGCTGAAGCTATAAAATATGCATCCTATATCCAGAATAGGGTGCCTCATAAACAGCTTTATGGTATGACTCCTTTCAAAGCATGGAGTGGGCACAAGCCAGATGTGACCCATTTCAGGATTTTTGGCTCAAGGGCTTGGGCTAGAATTCCAACAGAAAAGAGGAAGGATTTGCAGCCCCAAAGCCAAGAGTGTTTATTTTTTGGGTACTCTAAAGATTCTATAGGGTACAAGTTGATCAATTTTAGCACAAACAAATCCTTCATTGAAAGGAGTGTTCAATTCCAAGAAGAGCCTTTAGGAGCAGTTAAAGTTGGAGAGTCTTCTTCACCACTAGAACCACTGAATGTAAGTGAAGAGATAAATGAGTTTTCTGATTATAATATTTCTGATAATAATGATTTAATTGCAGATCCTAACAGTCCTACAAGACCAAAATGGGCAGAAAATACCATTCATGCAGTTGGGGAACTAGCTGGGAATCCTAGTGATTCTAGGAGGACTAGATCTCAGTTTGAGAGTGCCCTGTGTATGAAAGACCCTTTGTTTGCAAAGAAATGCTATCAGATGGTTGAATCAGACCCATAGACATATGAAGATGCAGCACATGATCCAATATGGAAAACGTCCATGAAAGAAGAATTCAACTCACTCCAGAAGAACAACACTTGGGAGCTGGTTAATCTTCCCCCAGGGAGGAAGCTAGTTCAATGTAAGTGGGTTTTGAAAACTAAGTTTGCTGCTGATGGTTCACCTTTTAAATATAAGGCAATATTGGTAGCTAATGGCTACTCACAGGTACATGGTATAGACTGCAATGAGACCTTTGCACCAGTGGCAAAGATGGACTCCATCAGGCTAGCCTTAGCCATTGCAGCTTCGAAGTAGTGGGAGGTATATCACATGGATGTGAAGTGTGCTTTCCTAAATGGAGATCTTACTGAAAATATTTACATGCAGAAGCCTCAAGAATTTTTTACTAATCCATCTCTTGTGTGCAGGCTAAAGAAATCATTGTATGGGCTTAAGCAAGTCCCCAGGGCTTGGTATGCCAAGATTGATGGATTTCTGCTATCATTGAGTTTTGTTCAATGCAATTCTGATCCTAATGTTTATTTAAATCTAATTCATGGTTCTTTGATGATTATTTTCTTGTATGTGGATGACCTTCTCATTATAGGAAGCTCAAAGGATGACATTGCCTCCTTGAAGGATGCAATGAACCATGCATTTTCTATGACTGATTTGGGGTTATTGAGCCAATTCTTGGGTCTCGTGATTGGTCAAACCAAACATGGAATAGAAGTACATCAGTCCAAGTATGATTTGGATTTGTTGAACAAGTTCAACATGAAATATTGCAAGCCAAGCAAGACTCCCTTCCTTTCAGGAGTTAAGGTTGAAGAAGCAGGTTCTTCTCCTATGGTAAATAATACACTATATAGGAAACTAATTGGGTGTTTGCTATACCTTACACATACTAGACCTGATATTTCTTATGCAGTAAGTGTGGATTCAAGATACATGAATCAGCCTCATGAGATCCATTGGAGAGCATCCAAAAGGATCCTTAACTTTGTTCAAGGAACAAGGACTCATGGGATCTTCTACAAAGCTAAATCTGATCTTGATTTGATTGGGTTTACTGACAGTGATTGGGTAGGTGACAAAACAAATAAAAAGTCAACATCAGGATATGTGTTCATGCTTTTTGAAGGACCAATCAGCTGGTCAAGCAAGAAATAGAGTGCCATTGCACTCTCATCTACAAAAGCAGAGTACAGAGGAGTTGTAAATGCAGCAACTCAATGTTTATGGTTGCAAGGGTTACTTGGTGAGTGTGGATTCGAATCAAAATACTCAAATACAATCTATTGTGATAATCAGAGTACCATTCAAATCTGCAATGATCTAGTTCAGAGATAGAGAACCAAACACATTGAGATCCATGTGCACTACATCAGACATCTTGTGCATGATGGCACCATTCACCTACTCTTACGTTCATCTTCAGAACAAGTAGCAGACATATTCACCAAAGTTTTTTGTGAGAATACTTTCAGCAATATCAAATCACTGCTGGGGATTTCTGATCATGCTGTGAAGCATTATTGATGACAATATTTTCAAATTTTGTTTTATTGTCCATGTTTAAGGGAGGATTTTTTCCACGGGGTTTTTGCCTCTTTCCTTATTTAATGGACATGCAGTATGTAAAGGGTGACTAAGCCTTGTTGCTAGGCCCTATAATTTTCTGATATTTTACTCATAAGTCAGGCTTAAGGGGGGGTGTTAGAATAACCAACCCATAGCTAGCTACCTTAGACATTAATTAATCCAATTTTGCCTTACTTTCCTAGTTTCCATATTCCACTCTATGAAAGTTGTCCTCCACATGTCCTAGATGGTAAAAATTGCTAAAAATGAGTCATCAAGCACTTGGAAAATCTCTTGGAATCAATTCTTCTTTATTCCTGAACCTCCCTAGCACATATCTCTTTTTCTGCTTTATTGCTACTTTTACTGACTTTTAAGGCAATTGGGAAAGTATGACTAGGTGAAGTTAACTTGTTTTTTTCCCTCATCCTACTCCTCTCTTTTATCCTAATAAAAGCATGTATAATTTGTCCTTCCATCACCTATTCGCTTTCATAATTTATTTTTCCAATTCGTGAGCTCCTAGGCAGATTTGGAAACTGCTTTATGCACCTATGGGGGATTTGACTAGATTTAGTAAGCTTGCTTTTGACTAATTCGAATGGCATCCCAATGCATTCAAATATCTCATGTAAATATTTATTGTGGAAGCCTATGACTTCAAAATGTTGGCTATTGTACACTTATTCAATACAGATTAGTGTTCTGGTCCATATTCAATCTCCTTTGTGTGTAATTTGCATGTGTAATTGGAAATTTTTGTGAGTGTAATTGTTCTAACACATGGGTTCAATTTCCACAGCTGGAATCATCGAACATGTCGAAGACTTAGAATGGATCAATCCCATGGTGGTCAAGGACAAGAAAATTGGCGAAGTTCGTATCTACGTCGATAAGAAACTAAACGATGCCTATATGCATGACCTGTTTCCAAGACCGTTCACTGATGAGGTACTTGAAGGAGTAGGTAGTCAATAAATGTATGCCTTTACAGATGGGTTTTTGAGTTATCACCAAGGAGGACCGACATAAAAGAACATTTGTCACTGAATGGGGATGTTTTCAATATACAATAATGCCTTTTGGGTTAAAGAATTCCCTTGTGGTATTCACTCGATTTTTCATTGCTGCTTTTAAATATTTCATTCAAAATTTATTACAAGTATACATGGATGATTGGAAAGTGTATGGTCTAATCAAGGATCATTTGGCCAACCTTCAACTGATGCTAGAAAGGTGCCACCAACACCAAATCGCGCTGAACTCCAAAAAGTGCATTTTTTGCACCCCATTGGGAATCCTGTTAGGTCATATTTTGTGCAAGCAAGGGTTATTGGTCGACCCTGCAAAGATAGCTCTCATATTGAGTTTTCCCCCACTGACCAATGTAAATATGCTTTGCAAAACGTTGGGGCACATGGGATATTATCGCAAATTTATCTGAGGCTACACTGCGATCACTGCCCCTATGGAGAAATTATTGAAGAAAGATGCGGTATTTTAATTGAGTCTGGAGTGTTAGAGTAGCTTCGACATGCTGAAGGCCAAGATGGATTTGACACTGATACTTGTATTCCCATATTGGAACAAGGAGTTCCACGTTCATGTTGATGCATCTTCTGTTGCACTAGAGGTAGTGCTCGTGCAACCAGGCAACGATGACTTGGATCACCCTATTTATTTTGAGAGTCAAAATCTATAAATTGCAGAGAAGAATTATACAACCACGGAGCGCGAAGGGCTAGTGATGGTTTATGCACTACAGAAATTTAGGGTTATCTTATAGGAAGTCACTTCAATATGTTTAATGACCATTCAAATTTGAAGTATCTGGTCAATAATCCTATTGTTTGGGGGAAGATATGTTGATGGTTGCTCCTCTTTCAGGAATTTGATTTTGAGATCATCATAAAGTCGGGTCGCTTGAATGCTGGCTCTGATCGTTTGTCCAGAATTTGGACGGGTGAGGAACCTTCTGACATTGAAGATGGACTTCTAGATGCACACTTGTTTTGAGTTGACATGGTTGATGACTCATTATGCTCCAAAAATCCAGTTCTTAGCAATGGGATTCGCACTAGAAGAACTTTCCATGAGTCAAAAGAAGCAGTTGGTAGTTAAAGCTTTCGATTTTTAGTTGATTGCTAGACACTTGTATAAGATGGGACTTGATGAAATTTTGTGATGGTGTGTCCTACCACATGAATAAGAAAAGAGTTTGGAAGAAGCACGTGTTAGCATAGATGGGGGACACTATGGAGGATGGCATACCATGCAGAAGGTGCTTCACATAGGGCTTTTGTTTCCCACTCTTCATAACAATGCGATAGGTTATGCAAGGAGCTGTGATGCATGTCAACGCATTGGAAAACCTTTGTAGCATGATGAGATGTTGCTCGTACCCCAGGTAAATTTGAAACCTTTTGAAAAATGGGCGGTAGACTTTGTGGTTTCGATTAATCCACCTGGGAAAAGAACGGAGGCATGATACATAATCACTATCACGGACTATCTGATGAGATGGGTAAAGGCTGCACTAGTTGTGGAATGTACTACTACGATGGAAACCATATTTCTATTCGAGAATATTGTGATGCAGTTTTGGTGCCCGAGAATATTGATGAGTGAACAGGGTAATCATTTTATCAACCGCATAGTAAGAGAGATGATAGAAGCATTGCAAGCTCAACACAAGAAAAGTACACCATACCATCCGCAAGTGAATGGAATGATGGAGGATTTCAACAAAATATTGGAGCACGCACTTACCAAGGTATGTAACACTAACTGAGATGATTGGGATCTGAAGATTCCTGTAGTACTATGGTCCTGAGGTGACTGACGACACATTTTTACGTAACGTCTAATGATAACAGATCCAAGAGGTGGGGTGGCCGAATCGACGATGTATTTGACACGTAAATGAATGATTTAGTCATAATGATGCAACCAAAAGATTCATGAAGGAATCTAAACTTAAGATGGTATTATAAATAGAGGATCGGTAACCGAGCGAACACCATTAGGTGGAGCTGCACTCTGTAAAGTTGTAGAAGGGTTGGGTGGGGTAGTTGAAGGAAGCTCCATTGTGTAAGGTAGTGGCCACCTATGGGAAAATGTAGGCTACTCTTGATACAAAATAGATTGTGAGTGAGAATTCTTTCTCAATGGAAGTTGAAGAAGACGTTGAAAGTATGCATGCTAGCTTGTCCAAGATGGAAGTGTCTGGAAAGGTCATCCTTGGCTATATTTATCCCAGTTGGGTTGAGGTGTAGACTAAGATACCCATGAGGAATCTGGATGGGACCAAAGTTCTTTCTCCACTTGAATGATTCTGCAAGAACAGGGAACCGGAAGGACAAGGGTGCGGAAGCAAGACTAGATCCAGAATTTGCAGCTGCAGAAAATTGTCGGAAGTAGGACACTTCTCGAAGCATGATAAGGAATCCAAATATGTTCAACAACCAATATTTATGGATGCGGGAGCATGATGGCACCTCAGGAAACCACGTTGTGGAAATATGCTAAGGTCTGCCACAATTGACCCCGAAGGAGGCAGTTGCAGCCAACTACACAATTTGGCAAGTTAGAAAAAGTAGTACACTATTGATTTTCTGCCTTCTAGCTTCTACATGCACCAGGTTCACCTAACATGGCTCGAGGAAAAGCCACAAGAATGTGTTGGGGGCATTTTGGAAAGGGGTTGGAGGTAAGTGAGTTGCACAGCATCTAGGATACTGCGCATACTCACGTGGCACTGCACAAGGAAAAGATAGCGTGATAGGTGGAAAATAGTCCACTTTTTTATATTTTCATGTCACTTTTTGTATTTACCTACCATTTCTTTAGAATATTGGTCCTTAGTGGTTAAGTTAGTTAGAATTTAGTTAGAAGTGGACCTTGAATGTAAAGGTGCAAGCCTATAAATAGAAGAATTATGGGGAACTTTTGGAAGATGATGGGATGATACCTTGTGAGAGAGAGATACATGGTGAGTGAATTCTAGATGTAATGTTGGATCAAGGTCAGTTTTGATTTGTGATTCCTTCTATGAATTTAATATGATGTGGTGTGGATTGATCTGAGATTTTGTTGCCTCTTTTATTTTCCTATTTTACTTTGCTACAATTCTGATGTTGAATGATGAATAGATCTGCATAATGCAATGCTTCATGCTCTGTGTTTTTTCCACTGGTAGATTTGTTGTAATGATGAATGAAAATGCAACATGATGAATAAATCAGTAAGTAAAGTAGATCTGGAAATTAAGCTGATGAAAATTTGAGTCCCTAACCCTCCTCTATACTAGGAAAACTTATTTCCAACAGCTCTCCTTCGAACATCTTGGGTAAGACCTCATCCGCTCTACAGGTGCTACTAGACAAGGTAAAACCTGTCTGGGCCAATGCTTAGGGAGATCTCGATGCTTAAAGAGTCGACAGAGTGGAACCCCTGTTGACTAGGTTTTGTTGGTCAGGATTGCGTCAATAGAGTTAAGAAAAATAAGAGCCCCAATCTATGAAGAAGAGGTGAACATGGGGGAGAAATATGAACAGTGGTTGTTGGGTATGACCAAATATTTTCAAGTTCATAAGTACTCTAGATAAATGAAGGCTTGGTTGGCCATCTATAATTTAAATGGAAAAGAAATGAGATGGTGGAGAGACTTGAATCATACCGAGAAATATGAGGTAAGAAAAATACGCTGGAGTAATTTCCGCAATATTTTCCAAGAAAAATATATGTCGGAAATATTCTTCGACAGAAAGGTGAAAGCATTTCATGAGTTATGTATGGCATCTATGACTATGGATTATTTTATTAACATACTTTTAGATCTGTTACATTATGTGCCATACATCAAGTATGATAAGGTAAAAATCCAACAGTTATTAGGATGTCTTCCTCCCAACTTTCACGAAAGGATTGAGTTTGACATGCCTAAACCCTTGGCAATGACATTGCACAAAGCTAGGATTTAGTATGAACATGGGAAGTTAAGGCAAGAGAACCTAAAGAGAAACATATATAGGTCTAATAACTTCTCTGACAACCAAAAAGTGGGTTTTAACCCACCACCATACAGAAAACATAACAACAATTTTCCAGCCAATAAGAACTTCAACGAATCGGATACAAAGCCATATGTACCAGCTCCAAATGCTAACAAGCTAGCTGCAAATGGGGGAGCCAATGTTTCCCCACTGAAAATCAAATGATGGAAATTCCAAGGGCCTCATTATGCCCAGGACTATAATAATAATACCAATGGGGTCTTACACAACTTACAAGAAGAACAAACGGTAGAGGACATAGCTGTAACATTGTGAATTTATACAGCCTTGGATGGTCGATAGGAAGACCATCAGAATACCATGGTTGAGATAGAAGGGAAGATCTTAACACTTCTATTTCAATATTGATTGACCTCGGTGCTTGTCAGAGCTATCTATCACCTAAAATTGTTGATGTATGTAAACTAGGAAAAGTTAAACATGATAAACCTTGGATGGTACAATTAGCCACAAGTATGAAATGGAAAGTTTTGAAAATAGTTGAATATTGTGAAGTAACCTTGAATGGTTTTCATATGAAAGTAAACTTGAACATCCTACCCTTACGATTGTATGATATACTTATCAGCATGGACTAGTTGGAACAGCACCATGTCATGCTCTGTTACTACACAAGTCAATATTGTGTACAGATAGCCAAGGGAATAAAGTCAATATTCAAGGCATACCAAAGAAAGTTTATGTAAGGTGTTGAGTCAGTAAATTTTTCCTTCATTTTTGGTTTATTTTCTCTAGTTTTGGTTTGTTTTTCAATCACCCTTAGTTAATTTTTTGGTTTACTTTTCAGTTTTGGTCTCCTTAGAGATTCTATTAATGATTGAATAGTTTTTTGAACACATTTTGTTTAGGTTTTATTTGATTTTTAGTGGTCCTTTTAGTTTTTTAAAAAGGGGTAAAGAAGGTCTATGTTCAAAGGTTGAATCAATAATATGTTGAGAGACAAAGCATACTTGTTTCTAAGCCAAGCAATGCTTTAAACCTGCGACAATTTAGCAAAAAGCTGCAAAACCGCGAGAAATTGGCCTAGAAAATATTCTTGTAGCGCTGGTGGAAAATTTAACAAAGGGCGCGCTACAAGAAAATCGTGCCCCTTTGTTTTTTAGATATTTTTGCAATTTTTCATCATGGCTTTCATCTGGAAGTGATTGATTGGGTTTTGCAAGGTGTTTAACACATGTGAATGCAGTTTAGACACGAATCCTAGCAGTTATCAGTCACGCAGCCAAAGCAAATTCATCATTGCTAAAAATGTGGAATCAGTTGAGAAGATCATCAAATCTCGGCTTAAACTATCAAATGTTTTGTTCCACATGCATTTTTATAGGAAGGCGAGTTCGTGGAGGAGAATCAAAACGCTAAAAAACTGGATTATGTTCCTGTGAAGGAAGACAGCATTGGCAACGCTAGCAGAAAGTTAGGGCTTCTTAATTCTTTCATTTGCGGTTGAGGAGATGATTTGGAGACACTTGTGCACCTAAGGAGAGACCGTTGCCACTTTAAGACGAAGCCTTAAGCCACCAAAATTTAAAAATTGGTAGGTACCTTGCTATAAAACCCTTATAGCTCAAAACTTGGGTTTTTCTTGCTGCTTGGTGATTTGAAGAAATTGGCTGTTAAAGATGATAGAATGGGACATAAGATAAATCTTCCACCACTGAAGTAGTCACCAGGAGCTATGATAAAGAATTTGAAGGAACAGAGCAGTAAAGAGGCTTTGAATTTAAAGCTTTCAGCTTGTGAAATTGTAGTGACTATTTGAAGGCAGATAGTTTATAATTTGTTCTCCCATATATTCGAAACTCTGGTGATGATGCATGGTGATTGTAAGGAGCTGATTGAATGGAGTTTTGTCTCTGACCTAATGCAAATATAAACCAGACATTACAGAAGACAGCATTCAGAAAATTTATAGATTTACTGGTTGTGCTCATTTTTCACACAGGCTGTTTTGTTGATTTATTCGAGTGGTTTGAAGACTGTGGAATTGTCATGATATGTGAAATTATCTGCTGGGAGAATCATGCTCGAATGACTGCAGGACATGTAGGCTATATGTACAGGATTTGGTGACAGTTTGTGGCTAAGATAAAGATTTTGCAAACACTGGTGTATTTGTTCCTTCTTTTCATACTGACAGTCCAACTTGATTCGATGAGCTTATGGGTGATGTTGTGTTTGAAAATATGAAGCAGTGGAAGACTTAGGGTTTGAGGTGAAGCTGTCTTGATGCTTTTTGGATGCAGGGATTCAAGTGAAACATTAATATAAAATATCCATATTCATTGACTGTTTTCCATCGCATTTGAAACACTCTGGACATTGCAGTGCCATTTTGAAGGTTTCAAACCAATTGGTCACAAAGATGGATTTTATGTTTGAAGACACATCCTACTGTTTTTCCTAAACCCTAAAACCAGGAATTGGATTGGCTTATGTACTCAAACAGTTTGATATTCTTCCTGATGGTGCAATTTGGAAAATCAAGCAGAGACTATTGTGCATATGACAGTTTTCACGTATGTTTGATCTGATTTCACAGTGTATCTATCAATGAAGCAAATTGTATGGTGGAAATAGGGGAAAATTGACATTGCAGGCCTGTACAGGGGTACCTAGTAGAGTGAGAAGGAGGGCAAACAACAGCAAACCAGTTTCAAAACATTTCTGAAACCTTGAGCCAGATCATTTCTATCTTTTGAAAGGAGAGTATGGGAAAAAGTGGAAAGGTCAACAGAGCTGAGCCCATAGACCTAACTTGGATTCAACAGCTTCCTGACTATGCAAAACTGTTTGAGCAGGCAGGTTGGTTGAGGTTTTTCAAGAAAATTGATGGTTTCAATACTCAGGTGTCCTGCAAATTTGCCAAAGGACTTAAAGAAGATATGATCATGATGGATGCTTTGAAATTCAAGCTGACTGTGGAGTTGATAGCTGAAGCTACTGAGATTAGTAATGAAGGAGAACACTGGTTTAAGAAATCACCTTTTGAATTTGAAGCCCAAAGATAGTTACTGCCTAATGTGAATCCTGATTGGAGCAAGGGCATCCTCATTCAAAATTTCAGGAAGGAGTGGATTGAGCCTATCAGGATACTTCAAAGCTATGTAACCTGTGAAGGAAGATATTCATTTGTCTTTAAATATCATTTCAGGTTCTTGTAGCACTTGGTAGGAGTTTCAAAAATGAACTTGCCTTTCTTTTTCTTAAAAAGCTTGCAGAAGATGTCAAGTAAAATAAAGCCATATGATGATCACACTTCTCAGCCTCTTTTTCCCCATGGCCTCATTAAACTAATCATCACTACAGTGTTGCAGCATGAGGGAAGGAATTGGGATTTCTTCTTGTTTTGGTCAGATGTTCATCCTAACAAAGAAGACCAACAACCAAAGAGACAGACTGACAAGGGTAAAGTTATGATCAAAAAGCTAGGTCACTCACTCAAATCCACAAGTAAAGATGAGGTCAAATCCAAGAAGGTGACAGAGCAGGTAGCAAAACAGGTGAAGGATGACAGTCAGCTCAAAGTGGTTTCAGATTACCCTAAAGCCAAATACTCATTGTTTGTAGGTGAAGATGTACAGCCTTGTTTGAAGTCACCACTAGTAGTACATTCTGAGCAAGCCAGGACTGTCGATATAGGAGGAGCTGCTACTCATGAAGAAGAATTACAAACTAAACCCAGGAGCCCTCTTACCATACTATCCGAAGATGAAGGTTATTTACTGGAAGATGAGCAGCAGATTTTTGAGACAGAGCCAAGTACAGAAGCATGTGGAGACTTTACTACCTCAAAGGTAAAATCAGACAAGTCTAAGAAAAAGAAAAAGAAGGAGGTAGCTTCATACAGAAGGTCATACAAAAGGCCTCAAACCAGACCTACTAACAAGCTGAGATGGAACATGAAAAAGATGCTTAACCCCAAATTAGAGTCCAAACAGGAAGATGTGGTGATTAGTTCTTCCTCTAGTGAAAAAACAGAAATGGTTGAAAAGAACAGTAAAGGTAAAGGAAAGAGAACTGTCAAGCCTTCCTCCTCTTCTAAACCTGCAGAGACAAAGCCTAGGTCTGAATTAGTTGAAATAATTGCTGAAATTAAAGATAGACTTACCAAGCATCAAGAAGAAGATACAGCAAAGGCAGATGCTTTTGGAGATCATAAATTGGATAAAGAGGATCAGGATATTCTCAGGCAAGCAGGATATTTAGTAGAATCAGTTGTTCATGATGATTTTTCTGATCTTTTAATACAGGAGGACAATATATCAGAGATCCCAAATTTTGATGAAGAAAATGTACAGGAAAGTATTCAAAGATACAGGAAACACATGAAGCACCTGCAAGAAATGAATGATGGATTATTCAAAGTTAATAAAGAGCTGGTAGAGAAATTTCAGGATATGCATAAGCATTTTTTGGAGCTGTCAGAAATTTCTAAAGAAGTCCTTAGCAGGAAAAGGGTTGCTGACAGGTACTGTGCAAAGCTGGAGAAGACTGTTGACCACTTGCAACAGGAAAATGAATATTTGCACAAAGGGTTAATTGACATGGAGAAAAAGGACAAAAGAGCTAAGAAAAGGATTCGAAGCCTAGATGGAATATCTCTCCTTGTAGAGGCATCAAAGAAGATCTAAATCAGTTATTAGTTAGTGGTCATTTTGGATAAATATTTTTGTTAAGAATTTGCTATTTTTAGCAAACCATGTAAATTTGTGAAAGTAACTTTTACTTTACCTATTTTTAGTGACTCGATGGAGGTAGTTAACAGAAAACCTAACTGATTTTGAGGGAGCTTTCTTATTTAAATGAGTTAGGAAGTCATTGTAAAGGTTCTGGATTTTTTGGGAGCATCAGGAGGTCTGCTAGCTGATCATACTTTCAGGCTTATTCAGTGATAGGTACTGTACTCTTGTATACATTTACTGATGAAACTATGAATATATGACTCTTTCCCCTTCATTTGGTCTGTGTTGGCTTTGTTGTGAGCTTGTTTAGCTTCCTAATTGACAATTTCAGTGCTGGTTAATGTGTATTTTCTGGTATTGCTTGTCCATTATGTGTGAATCTCAATACAGGATTTTTATTGGATCTTTGTGATATATATGCATCTTTATCAGTTATATGTGTATGATTTAGTTTTTCTTATTTGCTGAATGTATTCCCTGCATGCTCTTGAAATTTACAACCACAAACACATAAACAAAACCCTAAACCCTAGTTTAAATTGAGTTTTTCTCTTGAGATTGTGTTGGCTTGTTCCCCTAGCCTTAGGAACAATTTCTGGCACAAACATAAGGTAGATATCAGCCTTACAAGAAAAAAAGTTCTTTAGGAAAGTGTACAAGTTGTTTGTAGTAAATATCCAAGACATAGAGGCTGAGAGAGAACAACACATAGAGGATTTTCCAATTCTTCTAGAATTCAAGGACATATTTCCTGAGGAGATCCTAGGTTACATTCGAAACGAGACCTAGAATTTTCCATAGAATTGACACCAAGATCAGTTATGTATTCAAAATGCCCTTACCCCATGAGTGCACCTAAGTTGGAGGAACTAAAACTGCAATTGGATGAATTGATAGTGAAAGGATATATCCGACCAAGAGTGTCCCCTTGGGGAGCACCGATACTTTTTGTAAATAAGAAGGTTGGTACAATGTAGATGTGCATCAATTATCGTAATCTTAACAAAATGACTACCAAGAACCAATACCCACTCCCTAGGATCGATCACTTGTTCAATCAAGTAGGGGGAGCCAAGATATTTTCAAAGATCGACCTATGATCCAGGTAACATCAGGTACTGATTCACAAAGAAGATATTTTCAAAACCTCCTTTCATATAAGGTACGGTCACTACTAGTTTGTAGTCATTTCATTTGGGTTGACCAATGCACCCACAAACTTTATGTGTATGATGAACACTATATTCAGTAAATTTCTATATATATTTGTTTTGGTGTTTATAGATGAAATCCTAGTTTACTCTAAGAGTAAAGAGGAACAAAAAGAACACCTTCGCATAGTACTACAAGTGTTATGAGAACACCATCTTTATGCCAATTTTAGTAAATGTGATTTTTACAAACCATAGATACAGTACTTGGGTCACATCATCTCCGAGACAGAGATAGTTGTGGACCCAGAAAAGATTAGAGCCATAGAAGATTGGCCTAGCCCTACTAGTTTCACTGACATTAGGTCCTTTTCAGGATTAGTCAGATATTATTAGAAGTTCATTGAGAACTTCTCGAAATAGCTTGTCCCATGACCGCTTTGCAAAAGACGGAAAATAAGTTCTTAAGGACGACCAAGTGTGAGGAAATTTTTTAAAATATTAATTAGCTTTTGATGACCACACCGATACTGTGAATCACGGATACTGATGGGGATTTCGTTGTTTGTACAGATGTAAGCAAGGAAGGAATCAGAGGAGTCCTCTTGCAGAACGATTATGTGATTTTTTATGAATCACGAAAGTTGAAATAACATGAACAGAACTACCCCACACATGATCTTGAGTTAGCATCCATCATCCATGCCTTGAATATGTGGAGGAACTACCTCATGGGAAGGAAATTCCTTCTAAAGATAGACAATATTATTCTAAAGTATTTATTTGAGCAACCCTATCTGAATGCTAGGAAAGACAGATGGTTGGCTTTCCTTAGTGAGTACCATTTCGAGCTAAAGCATATTAATGGCAAAGAGAACAAGATTGTTGATGCATTAAGCCGATGAACTCATATGATATATGAGGTGGCTTTAAGACAAACCAATTCAGATTAGACCGGCCAAAAGAGTTAACCCCTTCTATGTAGAAATCCTCAAGAAAGTCCAAGAGGACAAGTTATTTCAACAACAAAAGGAGTACAAGGTAGATGAAATAGGACTACTATGGTCCAAGGAGAGATTGTATGTTCCAGAAGGAGGGGACATTCGGTCCAGCATCCTCACAAAATTTCATTGAACACTCTACTCAGGGCATCGAGGATATCAAAATATGATATCCTTCATTAAGAGACACTTTTTCTGGCCTAAGTTAAATGCCAACATTACGTTGTTTATCGCGAAATGTTAAGAATGTCAGCTGATCAAAGCTAAGCATCAAAATCCTTCGGGATTGTTGCAGCCATTACCCATTATGGAATGGAAGTGGGAGGTCATTAGTATGGAATTTATCACCGGTATACCTAAGAGTAAGAAAAAAAATGATTCTATCTTTGTATTAATTTAAAAATTGTCAAAAGCAACACACTTCATTCCAGTGAAGTCGACGTACAAAATAGTACACATTGTCAATATCTTCTTGAAGGAGATACTTAGATTCCATGGGATACCCAAGGCAATAATCTCGAATCAAGATACTAAGTTTACCGAAATTTTTTGGAGATCTTTATTCTTTGGATTAGAGATGCAGTTGAACTTTAGTATTGCTTATCACCTGTAGATAGACGGGAAGACAGAAAGGGTAAACCAGATTGTTGAGGACATTCTTAGGATGTATGTCATGAAAAACCCCACCAAGTGGTAATATTGCATGCATCTTGCAGAGTTTATGTATAACAACAGATACCATACTTTCTCCAAGATGAGTCCCTTTGAGGTACTCTATGGATGGAAGTGTAGAACACTGGTTACTTGGGATAGCCCAGTGGATCAACTCATCTTAGGTCCTGACTTGTTAAAGGACTTGGAACAATTGGTTACCAAGGTCTAGGTGAACCTTAAACAAGCACAAGATCACTAGAAAATATACATGGATAAGAAAAGGAAAGATAAATATTATCAAATAGGTGACCATGTCTACTTGAAACTAAAATAAAAACAGACCTCGTTGAGCTTAGGAAGGTGCGGTAAGCTGGCACCTAGATTTTGTGGACCCTTTGAGATACTGGCCAAGAGAGGGCCAATGGCATATGAACTAGCATTACCTACTCACATAAGAGTTCATAATGTTTTCCATGCATATTTATTAAAGAATTATGTTTATGATACTAAACATGTGATTGATTGGTCCTTATTACAAGTGGAACCTGAAGAGGATTTTGCCCCATAACATATTCATATATTGGACAAGAAAGAGGTGCATCTCAGGAAGTGCACCATAGTCCAGTTGAAAGTGCAATGGAAGCACTTCGAAGCTGATGAGGCTACTTGGGATAATGAAGCTACTTGGGATAATGAAGCCACCATGAGAAAGGCTTACCCTGCCTTGTTTCATTATTTCATTTCGAGTCCCTAGAACACCACGGATGGTGTTTTTCTAAGCGGAGAGGGAAGTAATATCCCAAATTTCAGACCTAACACTTATGGGAATGATCCCCATTGATTATAATGTTACCTTGATGTTTTATTTTTATATACTAGGTCAAAGACCCCACTACATATGAACATGATGATTTGTTTGATATATTGGGAGTAAGCTAATTGCATGTGATATATATATGTTTTCTTGTGTCAAGCATGGAGCCTGAAGCACATGGTTGATGAGATGTTTTGTGTTGAGAGAGAATCTCTAGAGAACATGGGTAATTTATGTTTTGTGTTGAGCAAGAAGCTCTGGAGCACATGGGTGCTTATATTTGTGTTGAACGACAATCTTTGAAGCATGTGATTTTTGAGACATTTTTGTTGAGCATGAAGCTATGGAACACATGAAAATATAAATTGGAAGTGTTGTGAATAATCCCTAGAGCCATCCATGTTAATGTTGAGCATAAGCACTAGAACATCGGATCCTTGTCCACTGTATCCCTAGGTTTATCCTACAAGTACATCCTAGCATTAGTGTTGAGCAAGGAGCTCTAGAATTACACTAATTTTGTAACTCCATGTTTTTAGCATTGAGTATGGGCTCTGGATAAGCGCTAGGAGTTACTGAAAATAGTTATTTATGTCGAGTGAAAACAACTCGAGAAAAATATTGATCTCATCTAACTTATTTATAAGTGATTAAATGAAATTTCAAATTTTTGTATCTCATCAAGTACTGAAGAACTACCATGTTATACAAGGGAATCCAACATGCAAGGATGTTTAGAGTTGCCTAGCCTAGTATACCTAACCACCTGCTTGATGACCTTAATGAAAAAAGTGTCATAATTTTAGAGATCATAATATATGATACCCAAAGACAAATGTTAACAAATAATATATTATTATATATTTTATACATGGTATGTATAAAGAGTAAGCATAGTAATAATATTAATAATGTAAGAAAGAAGGAAAAGCTCCATCTATTATTATTATTACTAAAAGAAAATTAAATATTATCATCAGAGGAAATTTGGGGTCTAAAATGGGCCTTATAAGAAAACGCGCCAACAACAAATTTTGTGAGTTGGAATTCAAGAACCAATAGAATTTCAATAAAATGAGTCAACCATAATGGTTGAATTGACATATTTGTCATAAAAGAAAACTACTTTCTTTGTTCGTATTTTCAACATATCTCCATGTATTTTTACTCAAATTTCAAGCAGGAGAGCTCGTTGGATGTGGAATTTAATTCCGCATCCAACGAGCTCTCCCGCTCATAATTTGAGTAAATACATAGGGAGATATGTCGAAAATACGAACACAAAAAGTAGTTTTTTTCATTCTTCCTCCAAAATTAATAAGTACTATTTTATTATTTTAACTATTATTTTATTATTTTCCTTAGGAGGCCCATTTTAGACCCCAAATTTCCTCTAATGAATACCTACAAAAGTCCAATTAGGAACTAGTTAAAAGTTCCGAAGTTAAAATATTAAATGTACCTAATTAAATAAAAGGGTTAAATCAAGAAATCAAATGATTATTGATTTAACTTCCCCTTTGACTAAAAAATCTGTCTATAAAGTCCCAAGCCAAAGAGAGGCTTGGGGAACTCTTCCATCTTTTTGGAGTCATTATTCTGCCTGATTATTCTCAAGAGAGTTCTTGGAGAACATTTTCCTAATAGGAAAAAGGAGAACTGATACAGACCTGATATACCAGTTAGGGAAGCCTTACCTTAGGATCTCTAAGCTACTCGCATGTTTGAACTAGCTCGGGGGATCCATATTAAAACCAAGAACGGTTCCAATTCATGGTTGGGTGGAACGTGGTAGTTTCCAAGTGATTCGGTCATCTATACGGAGGTCATATCTTCCAATGAATTGTTAATGCTGGGTAATTGAGTGTGCATCCATTGGAATAGCTTCACCTTTCATGTATGAGGCCCTTGACTTCCTATTTCATTATCTAGTATATTTTTTGGTTAGAATATGCAAATGTTCATGTTATATTTCTAACCCTATGTTTACAATTGTTTTCCTATCAAAATATTTAAGGGTTTACATTTTATTTATAAAACCTATGTCTATATATTAATTTATGATTAAGAAATATTTAGGGTTTATTTCTTCTATACTTAGTTCTACATTTATTTATAGCTTAAACTTTGTTTTTATAAAAACTAGGAATTACTCTAACATTTCCTATATGTTTATTACCTATGAACTCTACTGGCAGATTCCATATTGCCAGTAGAACTTTAAATAGGAATAAAATACTAATGCAGGTTAAGCTATAAACAAAAACTAAATATAAAATACAGTTAACTAATATAGTAAAAATAACCTAATAAATAAATCATTTACATTTTATCAAGTATAAACAGAACAATATTCTAAATGAATCAATATTATAAACACATTATTCTATACTTAATAATAATCATCAATTCAAAGTATTAAAGCTAAAATAAAACCATCGAAGAACTCCGAGGGTTTGTAATTATTCCTACCAAGAGCCAAGGTTAAACAATATCTCTTTCCATTAACCAAATAATTCATAAGTTGAATCTACAGTCCAAGTATCGAGACCACTTGATGGTCCACGATTTATGATTTACAAATAAGCCACATTAAATCAAACCACATATATAATATACCAACTACATCCATGAAATCATATGCAACAAAGAAACTATCACATAATAAATCCATTTCATGTATAATAAATCAACCTATTTAAATACTTACAAACTACATTATAAGAATCACATGCCGTAATGAAATCCCCAACGCATTAAATCAACCATAATACTATGTACAACATGCATTAAAAACATAAATATAATTACACAAATATCACAAGATTGATTCCTGTAGGCGTTATGCCCAAATCGAATCCATACATATATAAACCCTTACAACCATAACGACCCATGATCGATTCTTGTAGGGTCTATTTATTTACAAGTTATAGTAACAAATCCTGTAGCATTCAATATTTGGTTTCTACCTCATGTTGTATCATTCCACTATCAAATACATGCTATATATATAAATAGGCAGGCTGTAATCTAAAACATCAAATCTTTGCAAAGAGGTCGAAAGACCCAATAAAACTACCCACTGTAACTATGGCCCTTGGCCCCATATTTTAACAAATCCCTTAAACATTTATGCAACTATGTCAATGCTAGGAGAATAGCCACGACAACCGTTGAAGGGTTATACCCTGTCACAGCTCTTATATCTTAAACATAAATATTTATCCATAAACAAGTTTCATCCATAAAAAATGATAATGTAATTGTACAATACACTATCACAGCTCAAATGGTGGGAACTCCAATGCCACATACCGCATGGCCCTCAAATCCAACAACGCTATCAACATTTATCCATACAATAATTCAAACAATGATTTCAATTACACAGAGTAAATATAATAAAAACAATCCATGCATCTAACTACACAGTTGCAGTGTAAATGGCGGAAATTCCATTACCCTTCACGACATGGTTCCAAAGGCCAACAACACAGTAATGGTTTCATACAAAGAACTTAAACACTAATTCAGAATCCACACCGTGCAATGAAGAAGACTGCTAACCAGGAAATTGACACAGTAAGTGAAAATACTATAGATAAATATAAACATAAACATTACCAAAATAAATAAGGGGTTACATAGTCATTTAAACTCGGCCTTGCACCATTGCAAGCAATGGTGCTGCCTCCATTTCAATAAAATAAACTTATTACAATGTGCAGAGCCTGCCGTGAGTTACCCAGTC
The DNA here is from genome assembly GCA_001517045.1 of Pseudotsuga menziesii. Classification (NCBI taxonomy): domain Eukaryota; kingdom Viridiplantae; phylum Streptophyta; class Pinopsida; order Pinales; family Pinaceae; genus Pseudotsuga; species Pseudotsuga menziesii. The sequence continues at coordinate 253,637 of LPNX011010322.1, forward strand.
ACATTTTCCACACAAATTTCTCATTAACAAATCTGCATACTTTAAAGTTCCGGCCCAAAGGCACTAAACCCCAAAAAGGAAAAAACCCAAGTCCTAACGCATTCATGATGCTTACCCATTAAAATTATGGATAGAACCCTCCCCAAAATGCAACCATTAGAAACCAGAGCCAAGAATTCAAACCCACGACAAGTATTAACTCAGTCACAACAACTGAGCAACTGATGGAACAAGTTAAACACTTGTTATAGAAGTCTTACCCGAATGGGTATGGTTTTTCCCACAGAGCTACCCATGAACTATGATCACGATTTTTGTTACACCCTACAACCTATAGCATAGAGCAGAGGACATTATGATAAGTACGCTTAGAAACCCAAACCAAACAAACAACAATGCTGCCAAACCAGAATGGATACATACCTTCCATCGCAGCTAGCCTCCCAAGCTCCACTCCATCACACAGCGCAGAGGCAAAGCTCACGTAGCCTTGTTGCAAATTATTCAAACCGACATGTGAACCAAGCCCTAAGCTTGAGGCCCATGCATTTGTATGCACATTAATGTCACCACCCTAGCCTCCATCAACCAAATTCGAAACCCACATTGTATAGTTTAGATCACCTTTTAAACACGGAGCTAAGTATTGTTCAACATTCCATGTAAAATATACATCAAATTACATAGGGTTTAAGACATAAGTCCATGGCATATGAAATATGCCATGGAGGACTATAGGCCAAAGTTTTACAATCTTATACCAACTATTAAAACCATACACTAAAACTATGTTAAATCATGAACACATGTGTAAAACATTTATACCATAGTAAATAGGTGCCACATAAATAATAAGTGTAGTAGTGAACAAGTCACTATCATAAAATTCTTATGTGTAAGAATAATAATGAGTGCAACATAGGCTAGTAAACCATCTAGCCGGGTATAAATATCATCTAACAACAAGCGTATTGTCACTAGGATATATCTGTAAAACTGGGTGCTAGTGACGAAACGGACAGCTTGGCCTGTCCAGCTTTTATAAGCAGTTCCTGTCGACAAGTGAATCTACACACAAAATGGAAAGGAATGCATTAGTTTGTAAGAGCTAAGTAATCCTAACATAACAAGTAGAAAATAGTTACCTCTCAAGTGTTACAAGGGGAAACTAGTCCCACCACTCCACCCATTTTTTAATAACAAAGTTAAGTCAGAATTGTGTACACGATAGTAATCAAACGTTATAATAAATGAGTATGTAATTGAATTAACAATCATACATGTAAATCCATAACCCTATATCAAGATAGTAAGAAACATCAGGAGAACATAAGTATACATTAAATAATTGCATCAAGAAATATGAAAGCAGAGCATAAGAACAACTTATGACTTTACAGTATAGTAAGAAAAGTATGACACATTACACACAATTTCAAATAATTTCCGACTTAGGTAGCTTTGAATAACCTAAAAAATGTATATATTTATTCTCAGATTTTGGGGACATTACAGCATGGATACTCAAACCCTCACAAAAAGGTATCTTTCAATTCACTTATAAAGAAGAAGAAAAATGTTGTCAAGGTGGCTATGTGGGATCCATGAATGTGTCACCAAACCTTTGTTGTTTTACATGAATGGTATGAGGTCTTCTCAATTGAGGAGTATTCGCAACTACATTGATCCATCTAGGTTTAATTCCTAATCCTATCAATGCAATTACTATATTGATATCTTCCTCCTTTGGGTAGTTCATATGCCACAATCCCTACCATTTATTTATCCCATGTCCTTTTCAACATATTTTGATTTAGGTTAATATCTCTCAATATTTGAAGGAACAAGAGTTCATTAATTTTAGCTCCAATCTCATTAGGAAACATGTTAGGTATACTAACCCTTTGAATTCCTAAATTTGTTATCAAAAAATCAATTATAAGCTTAGGGATTGTCCTTAATTATCCAGGGTCAATTTCTCTAATACTCCTTCTATAGCAATGTTGACTTCCTGTATCCAAAAGGAAGTGATGCCCATTGGTAATGAATGGATCCAAGGGATAAACAAGGGAAAATTAAGCAATATGGATCCCAAGGGTCCAACTAAGGCCACAATCAATTATGGGTAAATCCAACCAACTCAACTATGGGGTTGAAGGTCCTGGAAATCTATTCTCAATTTTATCCCTCTTTGAGGGGTTCTAGTCATAATATGATCTCCTCCTTTGATGTTGGATAGAAAAGGAACCATTGAACTTGATGATGTGTATAGGTGAACCAAGAAGAACAATGTTGATGGGTGGGTGACCCATGCATTAGAAAAAATAATGGTTGGGTGACCCATGCCTTAGAAAAAATAAAATTTTGTAGTTTGAACTCTTACCGTATGCTAAAAGGTAAAGAAGGTGAGGAGATTGATGTCCATGTTGAAATTATCCAACACAATACATGTCATTTAGTGTGAAGGGTTTCATATATCTTACTAGGTGGACCATGGTTTGAATATTTTGTTTGATGGTATCAAAATTGAATGTGATGTGTCTATAGGAATTTAAAGTTATTGGATTCTCTTTAAACAAAACCTTGCATTATAGTGGCATGGTGCTACTATATTTCATAATAAGAATACATATGGGAAATAGGAAGAAAATTCCCTAATCTTGCTAGGATTGATTCTTCCATCATCAACCAAGGATTTGATTCATCTAACAGTGTTGTATGGGTATTACTAAATCTCAATGGTCTGGGTCTTGGTCCTTGCTAACTTATATGCACCTAATGATGTTGATGTTAGGTCTAAGTTGTGGGACTAATTTGTTGAACTACTACAAGAGATTCATTTTCTATGTATGGAGATAATAAAGTGGAGCAATAGGATGGAATATTGGGAGTTAACATGATGTGCATGCCTCAAACGGAACATAAAACCTGGAATGGTGTCAAGTCCAAGCTCAATTTCTTGGGCCTCAGCAAATATTAGAGAGCTAGCTCCTTAAATCGATGTTTCAAATGGTTTAATTTGATGGATGAACTAAGGCAATCATGAGCTAGATTAAGAGGGATACGATGTCCTAACATAATACTTTTTCTTCAACTCTAAAGTTGGGTGACTAGTTGAAGTACTATCAGGAAAGGATACTCTTGTAGGCCATTATCCCATTACGTTATATATTTCTTAGGGCTCATCTAAAACCAAATTATCTATATTTAGATACCTATTCAATATCTCATGTCTACAACACCCAACTTTTATTTAGGGAATATTACAAGCCTATAAACTGTTATATCGACCCAAGGGATTTGATGTGTGGACAAAATGGTGGGAAAATAAATCAGAATATGATGTTCATAGCAAGGTTTGGCTAACATTAGATAGATTTTGTTTAACACACCTTCCATAAAGGAGGAAATTAAGATTTCAAAGAGGAATCAATCCTCATTTATTTCACTCCCTGCATTTTCTCTCTCCAATCTCATGTTTCCATACTTTCCAACTTTTTGAATGTAGATGAACTTCAACAGACTAAGGGGACCCAAATTCATTCTAGGATTCATTGGCTCAAAACCAAAGGCCAACATATGAATGACATTTTAAATACACTAAATATTAAATAGGCTTCTTAGAATCTGATTCATACTCTCAAAAGGGATTTATGCAAGGTCACCAACCTAGAGGAAATTGAGGAATTGTTTGTCTCTCATTGCTGTATAGTTTTGAAATTCAATGAATGTTGAATACACATAGGATAGCCATGTAAATGTGTATTAATCTTTTTTTTCATAGGGTCTCCTCCACACAAAAAATAATATGTGATTGATAGTTGACCCTCATGGAATAGAAAGATGTCTTGGTGGTGATGGCTAATGACGAATACCAAGGGCTTTGGGCCACCTAATTCCCCATAGGATAACCCATAAATTGATGAAGAATATTCTTCTTCTTAATCCTAAATCTAGTTCAATGATCAATCATTTTGCATATGACTCTTTTCTAGGTATCTTAGAGGAAGAAGAATCTCTGGACAACTCCCTTAATAATATTTAAATATTTGATAAAGCATTAAGATCCATGCTTTAGTCCCTGAAAACATGAACATGTCCATTATCCTAAGAGGCACTTTCAAACTAGCTTATCAGTGAGGTTTAAACTTGCATCCAACATAGGGAATTATTCAAACTTATGGGAATTTCATTTTTCTTTTGGACCTCGCCAAAGTTTTTATGGGATGTTGTGCTCTAATGAATAGCCAAGAAAGTGGAGAAAGGGATCTTTTAATCCCTAGTGTCCCTACCAACAAAATTCGATATTTTCTTTAAATCCCTAGCTTCTAACCATGTGTATTACTTGTCATGTTAGGTACCTTAACATGTGACCTATCATTGACCAGAGAAGCCCTTGCAAAACATTCTCTAGGATAGCTTGTAGGGAAAACAAGATTTCATCATGTTAATTGGGATCTCTAGTACATTCCAAAGGGGTGAGGGTGTATGGGGTGATTGGGTCGGTCTGAGAATCCTAGCTCCTATGTGTCAAGTGAGTTATTAGAGGCATATAGATGCATTTTATGTGGATCTCCTATGGGGAAGAAAAGTTACTTGAACCTCAATTTTCAAACTTTAATGTTAACACCTATGAAGGTTAATATTCAAGGCACCTTTGTTGCTCAGAGCATTTGGAAATCATGGGAACCCATCAACCAATGTTTGATGGTACTCTTTGTTTCTATTAGAAGGAAAGTGTCGTGGGGTAGACCTTTTCTTTTTCTTAAGCATCCAATGTCACTCAACAAGCCTAGTTGTTGTGTGGCACTAGTGTGACCTTGCTAGTTGGGCATGGTCGTCAACCACTTATATCACCTAGAATACGCCTAATTGAGATGTCATGGCCAAATCCAAGCCAAGCACCTTATACTTGTCGAACAAACTATATACAAATTTCTATCACGTCCTCTGATCCAATCATACTTGGATAACCAACTGTTCAACATGAGGTCGATGTTTTCATCCATCTAAGCCAACACATGACAATCCATGAAGATCATATTGCTAATTAGATATGCATTCACATATCTTCATGGCACTTATCAAGATTGTTTCCTTGTCGAGGATGACACACACAATCCATCACATTGCCAATCATGTCATCCTCCATCAAAACCTATTATGCAACACCTCGTCAAACAAACACCCCTACTAAGTAAAACATTCTTTGTCCTCCAACCAAAGGTAAACCATCCAAACCATCTTATGGTCTACTGTCTATGAGTCAGACAACAATGCTGCCAAAACATAAAGGCTTGTCATGCACCATAACTCATGTTTACTTAACACACCATTAATCACGTCATTGCCAACAACACCTCAATTCAAGTCCTTACATAAAGCTCTTAGTTAAATCTCCTTGGTTTTCTAACAAAGCAACTATTTTAGAAACCCACATGTTGTTGAAGCCATTCACCCTCACCCAAAAAAAAAGAAACCCCAAATAAAATTTATTACCACTAATGCTGCTATCGCTATCTTTCCCATTTTAAATCTAATTTCAACACCAATGTCTTGTCATGCCAAAGAATTAAGCATAAAGTTACAAAGTAATTTGGAACGTGGAACCAAGATTGGAGTATCATAAGGCGGCGAAAGAAGAAAAAGGCCATGATATACATAATAATAATAAGCGCTTTCATTAGTTGACTTTGTATTTTCATATTATAATATCCAACTTTCCTTAAAATATCATAATATCCAACTTTCTTTAAAAATATCAGTGAGATCATCGTGACAATGTCTATGCTAAGTATTTGAAAAGCACTAGGAGGGAAACGGAAAGTCCTAAGAACATCCACGAAAGACCAGAAAATGTGAAGCCGTATCGGCATAGAAACGCTAGTTGCTTTCCATTTCGTGAGATAGAGACGTGAGTCGCCATCCATGGAGAGAGCTTCTTGTTTGTTTGTTCATTGTCACGAGATCGATGGGGATTGATAAAAGAAGAGTGGTTGTTCAGTAAAGATTCACGGTCGAGGTATATAAGTATATAATATCAAACTATTTTTTTTTAATTATGAGAATTTAACCACTTCTTAATAGTATATCCAAAAATTTGCAAGTAGGATATATTAGTAACTTGTGACTCGGTAGGAACCGAGACATTCTAAATTCCATTAGATTATATCAAACAACTCTATGTTACATTGAAACATGGTCACATGGGTTAGTGTCAATAAGGAGAACAATGGTGCATTCTACTTCAATACATGACGATGGCAACATAGGTTAGATATTATGTCACTACTTCTATGAACATCTCTATTAGTATAAGGATCATGATATATTGAAACTTACATACTATCAAAAACTTGATTTTAAATTTGTAAAAAACTATTCCAAAACATTAGTAATTAAGAATTATCTTGATGTTTTTAGTTAAATCATTGTTAATTAAATAAGATTTATTACCACAAGAGATAATACTACCTTTTTCATTTTAATACAATCTTATGCAAATGTAAATTAACTAAATAAATAAAATTCAAGGAAACCATCCTTCTTTAATGAAACCTAAAGACACCTACTCACGTTTATTGTTGGTATATATAGTAAATATATCGGCATAGACTAGTACATCTTACCCTTCAAGATCCACTAATAAACTTTTGTCTCATCACCATGTTGTTGAAATCATTAACCTTTATTAGAAAAATCAAACTCGATACAAAAATAAAACAAAGTAATATTAAATAAATGAGCCACCCCTTAATATTTTGATCAAATAAAACAACACATTTTCCATTTTAAATCTGATTTTAATATCACTTTTTCTCTTAGAGGGTCCACCATACCCCACAACAAGTGAAATTGTAGTAAGATTAAAAAATACATAAATGTGGAGGTTGCAACATCATGTCCAAGAAGCAAATGACACATTTAAGGTTTAAAGACTCTTCAAACCCCACCACAAGCCAATAACACAAAGGAACAAAACACATTAGCGGAAGGGATGCAATAACACATCAAATGAGGACGGGATGTGGTTTACTCTTTATTATGGCTAGTGTAGCATTTTCCTTCTAGGGTGAGCTTTCTAGAATCTTGCCCATAAATCTTAGCTATTCAATATGTGGGCTCAGATGTACTTACTAATGCTTAGTAAAAAAATTTCTTGTTGTTCATTATGATTNTTTTCCTTCTAGGGGGAGCTTTCTAGAATCTTGCCCATAAATCTTAGCTATTCAATATGTGGGCTCAGATGTACTTACTAATGCTTAGTAAAAAAATTTCTTGTTGTTCATTATGATTTATAGGTTTATTTGTTGATTATGTTTTATTGAATGTTAGAGGAAGATAGTTGTTTGGAGTCAACATAGGACATCAATTGCTAGTTTGGTAGAATCCAAGTGTGGAATCATGTTCCCCATGCTTATTTGCATATAAATCAATTTTTCACAAGACATACTCAATCGTCAAAATATAGTCATTAATTTTCTCCATGTTTATTTGCATATAAATCAATTTGTAATAAACAATCCTCAATTGTCAATATAGTTGTTATGCCGTATTTAAAGCTAATGGTATTTTTAATTAAATGGTAGGTTTTATCAATCAGTGAGCAAAAGACCCTAGAGCCATTGCATAATGCCTAAAAATCAAATATGAGTTCAAAATCATATTCCCCATACTTATTTACTCCCAAGTCAACCGATTAAGCACCTCATATTCCATAACAACCTTGGTTATTAGCTTGTTGATGAGTTTCATTAAAAAACAATATTAATTTATGATCATTTTTTTAAGTGATGGATAAGTATGATTTATCTCACTAGAAGTGAATGATCGCTGCCAACATGACATTATTCATTTACAGGGGGAAAAAATATCGCATTGCTCTTATCATCAATTTTTTCTCCATCATTTTAGTTCTTTTTCAATAATAAAACGTGTATTTTCATCATTAAACTAGTTATGTTGGTTTTTTTTTCAACCTTCTTTTTCAATAATAAAACATACATTTTCATCATTAACCTAGTTATGTTGGTATTTTTTTTCAACCTAAAGAATGTTGAGCTCTATTTTTCACATTGGAATCAAGGGCTAACCAAATTAGAACCCTGGTGGGAAGGGAAACATTGTCCCCCCCAACTAGTACACCATAATCCTTTTTCGTGTTATGTCTTATCGTTACGTTGTGTTTAGTGAATCAATGGGTTGTCGAGTTTGTATGTTTTACTTTGTGTTTTAATTATCATTTTAATCCATACACGATCATATGCCATTTTACTTACAAGTTTTTCATATGTAGAAAATCAAATGAAGAAGAAGATTCATGAGTGGGGATGAAAGAGAATGGATTTAGGACTAAACTGGAAACATAACTTCGGTCAAGTGCAATAACCAAGAAGGAATTCTCAAGCCAAAAACAATTACGAATACAAAGTGCATTTTTTGACTCAATACAAGATTCACTTGTCGACCAAGCTCCATGTTTGAAGAGGATTGCACAAAAGAGGATTACAAACCATATTCCTAGCCAAGCATCGAATGTCAAGACAATGCAATTTCCAACCAAGTGCAAACTAAGGCAAGCCAAAAATTGAAGTGATGGAAGTATACAAGCAAGAGAAAAAATGTGAACATCTTAGTGATGGGGGTGATTGTCTTATTTCAATGTTTATCTTTGAAAGTCTCACATGAGTGAGTATACTATTATAATTTCTCAATTTTATTGAGGTTTATTCTCAGAAACTAGTTGAATAGTCCAAGTGAGAATAAGATGACAAACGTGTATTGAGTTGGGATCTTGAGAATCTCAAGGGTCATCTGGGAAAGTTGAGGAATCAAGAATCAATAAGGAGAAAAACAACAAACTAAAATTAGAGATAGGACCATTGCATTCAAGATAATGGTTCTCGTTTTGGAACTGTAATATCTTCCTATTTAAATAAAGATATTGTTGTTATACTCTTCCAAAGTTTTGTTTGGTCTTGGAGCTATTCTCTCCTTTCACATTTCCCTTTCCCTTAATGGTGCTTGTGAGTATGAGAAATCTAACTCATCGATTATTATAGTTTTAGGATGTTAACCCACTTATCTTAACTTTTCTAATAGTTGTTATGAAGCAAGGAGGTTCTTGGTGACTTCAAACTATTCGTGGTTTCTTAGGATCTATAATTATGCATGTAGTTTAGCTACTAGACTATTCTCCATTTTGTTATATTTCTAATTAGGCTTCATTTCACCTTGGTTACTAACCACTTGTTTTATAAGTAAATGTTCCTACCAACTGGATCATTCCACTTCAATATGGAGGTGGGAGGGTTCGGTTTGGATTCATTATAAATAACAGTGAGACTATTATCCATGTTATAAGTTTCATTTCTAGAGATTATTATTTTTCTCTTTAATTAGGATTTTGTTAGTTGCGTTTCATTCCCTACACTCATCCCATTTTCATTTACAATCCTACATTTTGCATTCATTAGTTTAGATTACATTATAAATATAAGAGACCATCAAAGAACATCTTACCTTTCATTGATAGTCGGGTCATAATCTAAGGACTTTCCATTTTAACAAAGAAAGGTCTAATTAGGGCCTTTCTTTAGGTAATCCTATGAGGTTGATGAGGGTCATGTTCCCCTATCAATAAGAAGTTAATTTAGGGGTACATTTTTCCAAGTTGTTTTGATTTCTATCATGATTTATTCACATTTTGGGCTTTATTTCATAAATGTGCTTAGAAAGTGTGGTTGTGTGCTCATCTTTATTAGCTACCTTTCACTACAACAAAAACTGGATTTAGCGTCGAATTTAGCACCGGATTTTAGTGTAATTTTTTCCCAATTGTGGTGAACAAACTGGCGCTAAACTTGGTGCTATTGTACATTTTCGTAAAACGCCATCTATTGCATCTTTTT